>CAUYPK010071716.1:0-46046 GCA_963574355.1 Loris lydekkerianus | reverse complement strand
GAGTTAAAATTCAGAGATGTGACCATATTTGCCTACGAACAAAGTACCCTATACACTCCATACGCTGAGTTTTTGCGCCACAAAATTTGTGCCGAAAACCCGACCGCGGCACAAATTTTGGGCCGAAAAAACTCGGCTTATACTCGAGTATATAGGTAGTGAATTTTGCTTCAATCCTATGTGACTGGGAAAAATGGTGGTGCCCACGGTAAAGGAGAAAAAAGTGAGTCTAAAACAACAGTAAGTCTGAGTAACAGAATTCTGAGCTCCCGTTGTATATGGTGGGTTTGATGTGCTGAGCTAATTCAGATGGAAAATAGAGTATTAGAAATACATGATTGAAACTTCCCTGCAGTATACAGAAATGTAAAAATTAACTACATGAAGTAAGATTTGAAGTTGTGAATTTCAAGAGTCATTTATTCTTCAAATATGTATTGAGGATGTACAATTCTCCAAGAAAGTAAACCTAAGATGAGTTTTGCAGCTTGAGTGTTTGGGGGGAAAGTCAGAAAGGTGAGAAAATGAGGTCTTTATGGCCAGTGGGGAAGCCAGGAGTTAGGTTGTGGTTGTGTCACTGAGTGGAGTAGAGAGTGATGATAGTAAGTTTGCACATCATTCTGAACGCTAGATGGAAGTCGCAAAAGTTCTCCAACCACACAATGTCACGATGATATTGCTGAGACAGAGTTTGGAAAGAAAAGAGGTCTTGCCACACTCCCAGTTCGTTTTAGAGCTGAAGGTCAAGACAGATAATGCCTGGGAAGAGGATGGACAGCCCACAGAGCCTACGGCATCAAAAAGCCAGCAAAAGTGCTGTTCACTAGCCTCAAACATCTGGAAGAGGTCATGAAAAACACTGGATTCATCTACTAGATTATAGCTATACCTTGGAAATACTGTAAGTTCAGATCCAGACCCTAATAATAAAGTAAATACCACTTTGGATATGAAAAAGTGATGGACAAGAAATGAAGTTTTATCAAGCACCATTTAGAAATTAAGGAGTAGGAAGTCTTAAAAACTGCTTGAGTATTTATCCTAGGGAGATAGGTTTGATAGTAAAATGTCCACACAGTTTTGGAAGCTATTACTAGTATCTAACTGTTAGTAACAAATAACATTCACATTTAAAGCTCATTAGTTAAAATCTAGACTATTACATATTTTAAAAATCCATATATGAGAATCCTTTTCATTTCCTAAATTCATGAATATATATTAATGAAATTAAGTTATTTATGCTTTGATGGTGCATATGTTTCTGAATAGCTATTATGTTATACTCACGTGTGTAAACCTATGTATGTCCAGGCATACCTTGGAAATATTGCAAGTTTGTTTCCAGACCATCCCGATAAAGTAGGTTACATACATTCTGATTTCCCAATGCATATAAAACTTAAGTTTTGACTACACTGTATATTAAGTGTGTAATATCTCTATGTTAAAAAACTATATACAAATTTTAATTAAAATGTTTCATTACTAAAATATGCTAACAACCATCTGAACCATCAGCGAGTTATAATCTTTTTACTCATAAAGTATCTTTCATCGATGTTGATGGCTACTGACTTATCAGGGTGATGGTTGGTGAAGGTTGAGCTGGTTGTGGCCATTTCTTAAGATAAGGCAAGAATGTATTTTAACCATTGATTGACTTTTCCTATTATGAAAGATTTATCTATAGCATGTGATGCTGTTAGAGAACATTTTACTTATAGTGGAATTTCTTTCAAAATTGGAGTCAATCCTCTCAAACCCTAAGGCTGCTTTATCAACTAAGTAAGTATAACGTAAGTCCTTTAGCAGGACTTGATGGCATGCTCCTATCATTCTAGCTATTCAAGAGGCGAAGGCAGGCAGATCATTGGAGCTCAGGAGTTTGAGGTTGCAGTAAGCTATGATGCTACCACTGCACCATTGCCTGGGCAACAGAGTGAGATGCTATACTTGTCGCTTAGCAGCCAGGGTGCCAGCCACATACACCAGAGCTGGAGGATTCGAATCCAGCCTGCCAAACAACAATGACAACTATAACCAAAAAATAGCCAGGCATTGTGGCAGGCGCCTGTAGTCCCAGCTACTTGGGAGGCTGAGGCAAGAGAATCGCTTAAGCTCAAGAGTTTGAGGTTGCTGTGAGCTGTGACACTCTATGGAGGGTGACATAGTGAGACTCTGTATCAAGAACAAAAAGTAAATAAAATAAATAGTAATAATAATTCCTTTGTTGTAATTGTAACAGTGTTCACAGCATCTTCATCAGGGGTAAAATATATCTCAAGAAACCTGTTTCTTTGCTTATCCATAAAAAGCAACTCCTAATCCATAAAAGATTTATCATGAAGTTGTAGCAATTTAATAACCACGTCTTTAGCTACATTTCTAATTGTACTTGTCTTGCTCTTTCCACCACATCTGCAATTACATCCTCCACTGAAGTCTTGAATCCTTCAAAGTCATCCTTAAGGGTTAGATTCGACTTCTTTCAAACTCCTGCTAACGTTTCTAATTTGACCTCTTCCCTTCCCTTGAATCATGAATGTTCCTTTTTTTTTTTTTTTTTTTTTTTTTTAATTTAGTCATTTGTACATAGATCATGAATACATGGCATCTGGAACGGTGACTCCTTTCCAGAAGTTTTTAAATTTAATTTTTCCAGATCTATCAGAGGAAGCTATTGCCCTATGAAATGTATTTTTCAAATAGTTAGACTTCAAAATAGATGTTACCCTTCAATCTGTGGGCTGCAAAATTGATGTTGTGTTAGCAGGCATGAAAACAACATTAATATTTTTGTAAATATTCTTGTATATATCCTTCAGAGAGCTTGGGTGACCTGGTGATTTATCAATCAATGAGCAGTATTTTTTTTTTTTAATTTCAAAGTATTAAGGGGGTACAGATGCTTTTGTTACATAGATACCTTGTCAATGTTTTTAATGTGCCCATCATCAGAATAGTGTTAATTATAGGCAATAGCTCACGTTTATCCTTCACCCTCCTTCCACCTCTGTCCCTTCTTGGTTTCTAATGCCCTGTACATCTCTTTGTATCCTTATGTGTCCACCGTTTAGCTTCCAACTACTAGTGAGTACATATGGTATTTGTTTTTCCATTCCTGAGATACTTCACCAAGACAGTGGTCTCCAATTCCATCCACGTTGTTACAAAAGGCATTATTTCATCCCTTTTTACTAAGTAGTACTCTGTGTGGGGGGGAGGTGTGTATCACATTTTCTTTATCCAGTCATGAATGTATGGCAGTTAGGTTGATTTCATATCTTTGAGATTATGAATTGTGCTGTAATAAACTTTTGAGTGCAGTGTCTTTTTAATAAAATGATCTCTTTTCCTTTGGGTAGATACCCAGCAGTAGGATTGCTGGATTGAATAGTAAAGTCTACACGTATTTCTTTGAGGGATATCCATACTGTTTTCCATACCGGTTGCACTAATTTGTAGTCTCACGGATAGCACAGAAGCTTTTGAAAAAGTCTGTTTATACTGAGCTATAGGTCTCAAAAGTGGGCTTAAATTATTCAGTAACCAGATGTTCTGTCGGCCAGGCTTTGCTGTTCCATTTATGGGGCACAGGCAGGGTAGATTTAGCACAGTTGTTAAGGGCCTTCAGATTTTCAGAATGGTAAATGAGCATTGGCTTCTGCTGGACGTCACCAGCTTCATTGGGCCTCACGAGAGAGCCAGCCTGTTCTTTGAAGCTATGAAGCTGGCATTGACTTCTCCTCTCTCGCTATGAAAGTCTTAGAATCCTTTTCCAATGAAAGTCTGTTCCATCTTCATTGAAAATATCTTGTTTAGGGTAGCCATCTCTATATCAATTATCTTAGATCTTCTGTAAAGCTTGGTTCAGCTTTTACATCTGTATTTACTACTTCATTTTGCACTCTTACGTCCGGGAGATGATTGTTTTCCTTAAACTTCAAGAACCAACCTTTGCTAGCTCCAAACATTCCTTCACCTTTCTCACCTTGCTCAGCCTTCATAGGGTTGCAGAGAGTTGGGGCCTTGCTCTGGCTTGCAGAAAGTTGGGGCCTTGCTCTGGATGAGGCTCTGGCTTGAGGGGCCTTGCTCTGGATGAGGCTCTGGCTTGAGGGAATGTTGTGGGTCAATTTACTCTGTTCAAACTATTGGACTTTTCTCCATGATCAGCAGTAGGGCTGCTTTGCTTCCATTCATTGATGGGTTCAGTGGAGGAGCACGTGTAATTTCCTTCAGGAGATCCTCATTTGCATTCACAGCTTGGCTGCTCCGTACAAGGCATCTAGCTTTTGGCCTGTCTTGGCTTTTGACACGCCTTCCTCACTAAGTTTAATCATTTCTAGCTTTTGGCTTAAAGAGACATGCAACTCTCCTTTTCATTGAGCACTAAGAGGCCATTGTAGGATTATTAATTGGTCTAATTTCAATATTACTCTGTCTCATGGAACAGAGAGGCCTGAGAAGAGAGAGAGAGAGAGACAAGGGAGCCTGCCAGTGGGCCAGTCAGAAGGACGCAGAGGATTTCATTGAAGTTCACTATCTTTGATGGTTGTGGCTCATGATGGCCCAAAGCAATCTCCATAGAAACATCAAAGATTACCCATCACAGATCGCCATAACAGAGATAATACTAATGAAGATGTTTGAAATATCGCAAGAATTACCAAAATGTGACACAGAGACATGAAGTGAACTCTTGGTGTTGGAAAATGGCACCAACAGACTTGTTCAGCACAGGGTTGCTAGGAACCTTCAATGTGTACACAAAGTAAAAACAAAGCACAATAAAGTGAGGTATGCCTGTGTCTGCATTTCTTACAGGACCTAGGATAATGCTTCTCAAAAAATAGATATGCATTTAACAAATTTTGTAAGCATGCTTTTTGGAGGGGCAGCAGAGGTGGATATTTAAAATGCAGTTTAGGAGCTTGACAAAATGGCTTAATTTTCATTTGGAACACAAGTTAAGAAAACTGAAATGAATGAGGTAATCAGTGAAAATAGTATAGAAAACTGAATATGTTCATTAAAGTACATTAGGAAATCAAACCAGAGTATTGGAAACGTTACATGGTATTGAGATGTGACATATACGGGGATAAAACCAAGTTTAGGCAGAAAATTAGATTAAGGTTAGTAGAACTAGAATAATTAGGTGCTTCAGTGTGATGGGAAGCTTTATAACACAACAGGTAAAAACACATTTGAGGGAATCGGAGACATGTGGATTCAAATTATTTAACGTGAAGCCCATGGCTTAAACTCAATTTCTATATGCCTAAAAGCAATGATAACATTCCCTACCTCAGAGGTCTGGTGGAGGAGAATCCAAAGAGTAGCCTACTAAAAACTCACATAGTGATCAGTATATTCATGAGTTCAATAAATGGTGTTTTCATTCTTTGTCTCAGAATATACTCTCAGGCTTTCCTTGAATTCTGAGGTTAATTATAATACAAGCATATGAAAGGATTTAGCTGCACCCATAATTGCTAACAAGGTGATACATAATATTGCCATAGAAAAAGCAAAAATAAAGATATATTATGAATAGAGCAGGAAAAATTCACAGTTACACCAACGGTCAGGGTTTGGGATTGACACCCAAGTGAAAGTGTTGAAAGTTTCATCATTTAGGCCATTTTAAACTTGCTTCTGCCACACTCACGGAATCCTGTGGTCAAATTCTTATCCTTTCCACTGGTTACTGAGTTCTTCCATGCACAGACCTGCTATTGACTCCCCTGTTTCCATGCACAAAGCCGTTATTCACTTCTAGGAAAATCGGTGGCTGTGTGGAGTTGGATAAGAACTTGGCCTACACTGAGTGATTTGAATGAATGAATTTACAACTGGCAAGAAAATACAAACATATGCCACATCACTTGGTACATTCATGCTTCAAGACAACTCAGGTAGCACGTAAATTCAGTGTAAAAGACAGAGATTTTCAGCACGAACCCTATTACAGAGTCAACCTAAATCTTCAGATAGTTTTGTTATATAGAAAGAACAAGGAAAAAACAAACAAACAACTACTACTCATTGGGATGTACAAGATTCTCTTTGGATAAAGTTGTATGTGACTCTTGATATTTACAGTGTGTCTCTTCAGAAGGCAGGACTGACAGTCGTGTTATAGGCTAATTGAACATCTGTGAATATATTCGTTTTCTTTTACACTAATTTTTTAAGCTAGCCTTTATTGGCTGGATTAATGCTGGAATACTTGTAAATTAAGTGGTCTCCCTCACTTTTTGTAGGCAAAAATACAACCAAACTGTATGGTGGCCCATTTGTGTGCTGGCACCAAGTGGGAGAGAATCTGAACTTTCTCCTTTTTCCAGGAGCAAATTTCTTCTCTCGATATCATTCCCCGTGCAATTCTTAATACCCGAGACACTGGCCCTTTAAAAGGGAAGAGATGTTTCGCTTTTGACAGCTTTTCTCCTCCACTGACGGAAACAATAAAAATAAACATGAAGCTGTCGGAATGGCCTCTGCTTGTATGTCATTTGCATGTGATTTCCTTTGCTTCTCTAGATAATTGAATTTATTCAGGCAATTTATTTTTTTAAATGTGTGGTCTCTGTGAATGGAAACATCTTAACTGAAGACAACCCCTTTATTTCCTCTTAATGAAATATAAACATGTATGTGCTCACTTGGGTCAGAACCAGGGGAGTAGAAGGAAAATAATGGGAAAACCAAAAATGTCCTGTTTGGGAAAAAAAAAAAAAAAATTAATTGAAGAGATGCAGTGTGATTCTTGTAACCAAATATTTTGTCTTTGTGTTCGTTCACCCTGTCTCTGTTCAAGGTCCTGAGGTGCTCAGTGGGGGCTTTTAAATTATTTTTCCCCGTATAATGAGTGGATAGCAAAGAACTTCTTACAGAAGACTCTACGTATGTGAATCACCTAAGATGTAGTAAGTATAGCAATACCTGGTTGGTGCCCATCCTGAGACTCAGTCTTAATACATTTAGGCTTGAAGAAAAGGACTATTTAAATTCAGCTACCTTAGCCAAAAGCATAGCTTTATAATAAATAATAAATAAATAAATAAATAAAGCCTATATTCTTTTAGTGTTAGGAGTATAAAGAGTCCTTGATTTTATTATGTGAGTTAGATAGCACCAAGCCAGTATTGCTTTGAATGTCAGAAATGGCCAGGGATATTCAGAAGATAGGAATTCAAGAAGAACTGTGGAAGAAACAACACATCCATCCAAAATCCAGAATGATGGGCAGTGCCTGTGGCTGAAGGAGTAGGGCACTGGCCCCATATACCCAAGGTGGCCAGTTCAAGCCTGGCCCCGGCCAAAACTGAAAAAAATAATTAAAAAATCCAAAATTATTAGTCTCCTTTTTATAATTCATAGAGTTTAGTATAACTTAAACAGAATTTCATTTTTATATGTATATTTTCCCCAGGTTTCCTTGGCAAAGTAGTTTACTAATAGCATCATCAAGAACCCAGCATTATGAGACAATGTAAGAGAAAGTTGTTTCAGTTTCTAATTTTCCCTTTTATTTTCACAGTATTGCCTTTTTGTCGTACTTTATGGTCTTACTTCCTAGAATAATTAAATCCTTTATTCTTACATCTTTGTTTTAGGGCCTTCTCATTCTCCCTTTCTCTCTGTTTTGCATATTCTGTATGTGTTCATTTATATGTTAACTTTGTTTTGTTTTGTTTTGTTTTTAACAAAACATCCTTCATCCCTCACAATCTAATTATAAAGGTAAAGCGTTCAAAAATCTACATGGTAAACCCAAGTTGTTGAAGAAGGTATTACCTACTTACTGCCATTTTTAGACATATGTGAAGAGGGCTTAGCCATTTGTTTTTCTCCCAACGGACACTCTCTGAGAGCTTATGACCCAAAATGGATTTAATCATTCACTGGAAAGAAACGCTTCATAAATCATCATTTTACAGCCTTTATTTCTTCGCCAGCATCTTGTACTTTCACACATATGTGCCTTCTGATGTTTCACATACAAATTTTGAAATCTCATGTAATAATCTCATCATATGGATCTCCTGAGGGAGATTATTACTTACTGGGCTGGGGTCAGAAATCAGGGCTAAATCTCAAGTTATAAACTAATTTAATTAAGTGGATTGATTAACACTTTCTAGATAGACTGATTACTTTAAAAATTACCTATTTGCCAACCATGTGGTCAGTACCATAATCATTATTTCAACTTCTCAAGAAAACAAACAAACAAACAAAAAAAAACCCATGTTTATCGTTAACTCTTTTTCCCTTATTTTCAAGTTATCTAATCCTATCATTACTTCAAAGTGTCCTTAGGATTTTATTTTTATTTTTTTTTAAAATGTGTTGCCCTTCTCATAGGAAAGTAAAATAAATTGTAACAGAACAAAAGACTAGAAACAAAATAATGAAGTATATGTATGAATATCCCCCCAACACACACGCACACAGGCTCATGAAATAACAAACAACACAAATCTCCCAGAGGGCACCATCAGCCAATATCATACATTGTGAACAGGACATCCAACCCCCTAAAAGTGTCTATTCTTAGCCTCTTTCCATAGAACATACTTATTCCCATCGCTGTTCCCATTGAAGTTAATGTCACAGGGCAATGGATGGTGTGGCCGAGGAGGGAAGGGCCATGTAGTGGGGAAGGTGAAAAAAAATAATTTGAATATATGCAGTTTGAAAAAAGCTCCTTGCTGAGTGCAACCTATTTTCCCAAACAGTTGATAATCACAGATGACAGATAGATTTGATGGTTCTTTTCATCTCTCACTGCTACAATCTAGTGGAAGGCTTTTTATTGTCACATACGTGTCATGGTAACAGTTCTCTATTCAGTAGAGATCCTTACTTTCTCCTCTACCCAATTAATTCCACATACCACTGCTAGGCTAATCTTCCTAACAAGCTACTTTAGTGGAATCGCTCACTATAGAATCAACAATAGTTCCTCGCTGCCTGCCAGGTCAAATGTAAACTCCGCTACTTGACTTTGACGACCCTTCATGAAATGACCTTCCTTATGTTAGTCAGCCCTGTTTATTATTCTCCATTTCTTTGGCTTAAGCCACTTCCTTCCCTGGAGTGTGTGTGCACCTAGACTATAAAATTTCCCAGATGATGCCTCTGGGAATGCTGTGTATCTGTTCCATTCTGCATAGTTCTTCTACGCTTAGACCAAATGAGTATACATAAAGATTTAATAAATTAATAATTAATTCCGTATTATTTATTGAACACAAATAATAGGGTCTAGGATACCTGATGCGTAATCAGACATAAAAATTCTGCCTTGGTGGTATAGAAAGACAATTAAGCAAACAATCCCAAAGCCGTGTGCTTAGTGCTGTGATAAACAAGCTTCCATGTTTCTTTGATTTCCAATATTCTCTCTTCTCTAAACTTCCTTTACATGTGTAATTTGCTGCTCTACAAATTAGCCCTTATTATAGTTGTTATGATTACTAATTGTTTCATGTGCATTTCAGTGCTTCTCAAATTTAATTTAAACTCTGCGAGGAGAGAGAAAACCAGCTTTATTTTCTTTTACCTTTGGTATCTCTCAAGTACTTGAAGCAGTTAAAGAAGGCAGGGTTGCCTGATGATGACCAGCAAGGGTTTTACAATTGGATCTTGAGTTCAGTTCTCCAGTTTGCCATTTCGTGGCCTTACTTTGGTAAATTAATCTCAGAAACTCAATTTCCTCCTATGTTAAATAGAAAGAAAATTCTTCATGGAATTTTTCTAACAATTATAAAAGATAAAGTTCAGAGAACATTTAGAACACTGCCTTTAAGAACTCTGAGTGGTAGTCGTATTTTTTTTTTTTTTTTTTTTTTTTTTAGTGAAATACTAGTGAATTTAAACCAATTTTGTGTATTTGGTCAGGAAAACTACCTACTAATATAGAGGTATTTTAAAAATTCTTTTAAACTATGAAACTAAAATAGCAAAAATCTATAAACAGTATTGATCATATAAACTTCTTGAAAATAATCTTTGCAGACAACTTAATGTTTTATGTGAAAATGCCAATGTCTCAGTGATTTTGTGAGCTATAGAATTATCCTTCCATATTTAACCAAGTGGCCTCATAATTCTGCTTTATGATGGGAATAAATAATGAAGCTAGTTGAGAAATCGTGTAAGAGCGTATGGACTGATCAATGCCCAAGCAAACTTTTACGATGAAAACAGAAACTTGGGCTTCTCATATCTCAAATCAATGCCCAGTGTCCATTCGTGTGAAATTTTCCTTATGAAAAAAACAAAACAAAGAAATGCTACTTTTATCCTAAGTATAGCACTCTACTGAAAGTCTTAATTAGTATAGAAAATCAGGTCCCTTGGAATTTTTTAGAATAGGAAGATGGAATTATTCTGATGGCTTAATGCAGTAGACTGACTTTAGGCTGTGAAATTAACCTGGTTTAGTGAGGACGCATACTGCCCACAAGGGGCTCAGGTCAAGGCACTGCCGACATACAGAGAAGCTAGCAAAAATGAGAATGCACACTTCATCTGCTCTTCCTCTTATTGTAGCTATTGTTTATCTGTACAGTGTAAAGGAACCTAAAGGAGTTATTTGCCAGAGAACCTAGTTGTGCTGATGTCCCCACAAAAAAAGAAAAATCTTGATTTTCCCATCTCACATGAAGAAGGAAAGAACTGAAAGAAAAATGCAGATATGGCATACTAAGGAACTGGTGTCACATAGTTATGAAAAAGTAATTCATTCGTTTTAAATTTTTTTCAAATTTTCAAATTTAATTTTATAATGGGCAGTAATTGAGCATTTCTTTCTTTGATCATTTTAGAGTTTTCACTTTGTAGATAATCATGAAACTGTGAACTTTGAAAGTGGAATATGCAACAGCAATAAAAGCCTGCTAACACCATAGGACATTTTTTTTTCTTTAAAAATAATCTTGGGGGTGGGAAACAATTATAAGAGGAGCTTTACCTAACAAATGCAATCAGTATAACCTAATTCTTTGTAGCCTCAATGAATCCCAAACAATAATAATAATGTATGTATTAGGTTATCTTTTAATGTGGCTTATAATGAAATAGTTTTGAATTATTATTTTTCTTTTCTTTTCTTTTTTTTTTTTTTGAGACAGTCTCAAGCTGTCACCCTGGGTAGAGTGCTGTGGTGTCACAGCTCACAGCAACCTCAACTCCTGGGCTTAAGTGATTCTCTTGCCTCAGCCTCCCAAGTAGCTGGGACTATAGCACCTGACACAATGCTTAGCTGTTTTTGTTGTTGTTGTTGTTGTTGTTGCAATTGTCCTTGTTGCCTTAACTGGCCCAAGCCAGGTTCAAACCTGCCAGCCTCTGTGTACATGGTTTGTGTCCTACCCACTGAGCTACGGGCTCCACCCATTTTTGGATTTTTCTTTTTTAAGAATATATTTCCATGGGATGTGCAGAGAGAACCCTGAAACCACTTGAATATGCAGTTTAATTTTTTAGTTACAGTGGGTGAGAGAAAAGATTGGCCTCTTCCTAATTTCTTCTTCTTCTTATTTTCCTTGCAAAGAGCCTGTTTATTCTTTTAATTTTCGTATATTCTGTGTTTTCTTCCAGTGTTTTATCCTAAACACTCGCGTGACACTCCAGGCACTCATCTAGCTCCTGCTGTCCCCCGGTTACCATTTTATGAATTTCAGTAACTTGTACCACATACATCACTTTATGTGAACCCGCCACTCACATAACCCATTATGTCTTCACTCTTAATCCTGTAAGAGCTCAGAAAGGTAGGTGGCAGTACTAATCTCATTTTACAGATGAGAAAACCGAGGCATACAAAGATTAAATAACTTGTCCGAGGTAACACAACCTGTCGATTTTGGTCATACCAGGATTTGAACCAAAGTTCTTTGACTTTAGAATCTCTTCTTAACCCATCTTTATGCCAGCTCACAAGATAGCATTCAAAGTATTTTTATTGCATGAAGAAAAGAGAAAATTGAGTGAAGGAAATAATTTCTTTTTAACATTTAATTATTTTCATTACTGTTAAAATCTGGAGATACGTTTTATATCGATATACATATGTATGTATATATACACACATATAAGTTAGTTATTGATTATATATACACACACAAAAGTTAGTTATTGATTATATATGCACACATATAAGTTAGTTATTTACCATATCAAGAAAATGAGGTTTACTGAGTTTAGATAACTTGCCCAAGGTTATCCAGTTAATAAATAACAGTCTGGATTTGAACCCAAACACCCTGACTCCAGTTTGCTTAACCCTACCTTGTGCTGTTTTATCTTACTGTATGGGAGACCGCCGTCTGTTTTATTTATTACGGGATATGTAGTCAGTTTCCAGTTAGAAGCAGTGCTAGCAACTTGTGACTTGTTAACTTTACTGAGTGTCTACTCTGCGTGAGATCTGCATTCATGGCTATGTGTGATAAAAAGAAGTCATTTCTCTTAGTTTCCTTATCGTTAAGCAACTAACTTAAATATTTTGGCACCCAGATCAAAATTTGAGGAATTCCGCATGTCTCATTTCTTCCTTTAGACTCATAGAGGAGTGAGAATGTGTTTACTCAAGTTTACTAACAATTACAAAAATAGTATTCTAGAGACTTCATAGGAAGATGGTAGAATCATTAAATATAATCTATGGTTAATTAGGATACATGGTACATTTATTGTAAATGATAAATTCTAAATGGGAATGTTTTGATACGTAGCCTAATTTTTGTGTAGAAACATCTTATGGTTGACCTTTGAGCCCTCAGGGACAAGACCATCAAGTGTCTTAAAGTGTATCTGTGAGATGTTTAAACATGAGTAAGACACAGCACACAAATCAGCGGCAGGAAGATAATGAGGTTGTCACAGCACAGAATGCTCTTTGTTTTTACAGGTTCTATTAGTTAATGTATTAGCAATTCTGTAAATGCCACTTTTGCTTATTAAGTGGTTTTGAGAGCATATGAAAACATACATTTTATTCCTGAATGCAGTGTTTCAGAGACTCTCAGCAAATGTGATTCTGCAGTATTTAACAAAAAGCAACCATTAGACCCTCTGCTACATAAATAAGAAGAGATTTTTCTAAACTATTTTGCCCCTGTGTGTGCCATCTCTTATTGATAATCCAAAAAGTTGCCTTCAATTTTTAGTTTTGTTCCCTGGAATTAAATTAGATGATAAAGATGATAGTGATTTAAAGAACAAAGTTAACCTACTGTCATATGTTTTATACATATTATAGAAGAGGTCAAACTATTAATAAATTGAAACCAAATTTTTGGTACATTTCTAAAAACAGTATTTGCACAATGCAATTTTGACAAAAATTTTAGGTGCTCTAACCTGTGTAGTTAGTAAGAGTCAGCAACATAAGCCTGTTTCAACAGATGTCAAAATGGCTATTAAAAAAATCAGACAGCATCATTTTCCTTCCACATGTGTGGGGGTTTTTTTTGAATCCCACACATGATGCTGACTCTCCACCAGGCTCCTGCCCCACCTTGCTGCCCCCAACAACCCCCATTCTCTTTCCTGGAATATATTACCACTTCTTTCCTCTCAAATCCTGTATGTCTCATCCCTTTAATGTCTTTCTTCCCCACTGCCTCTTTTAATCTTCTCCCTGTTTCCTCCTTTCCCTATTTTTCTTTCTTTGACTCTTACCAGTTTTTATTCTAACAATGTTCCTTCAACTTTAGCATGAGGTTGTTAGACTTCACCTCACCGGGAATGCTTGTTACATCACTTTTTATTGGGCCTCACCTCCTGAATTTCTAATTCAGAAGTCTGGCGGAAGGCCTGAAGATAATGTACTAAATGTTCGCCAGTGATGCCAGGAAGGTTGGTTTGAGGACCACTGTTTGAGAATCATGTTTATACAAATCACCTGTCACTAAGCTACCTGTCACTCTTCATTGTTGTTTAGTACCATTTGAATGTACTTAAAAAAAAAACAAAACTTGGAATAGTTTTTTATAATCAATAATTATATGTAAGCCTAAGTTAACATTTCATCTCAATACTTGGCAAAGAAACACAAACCAAATTAGACTTCAGCTGAATTTCTGTCCTATTGAATAACAGTCTTTAAAAAGGTCTATATTTTTAGGTATTGAAAAAATACCAAACAGCTCTTACTTCTATTTGCACTATCCTTAAATACACAAGAAATTTCTGAAATGTGGACAGATCTTATACTTGAAATAAAATGGAGTCACTTTTATAAAGTGATAATAGTTTACTTAAACTTGGTGAGACCTGTCACTATTTATAATACTAGCTCTACCCCAGAAGTGGGTTATATCTGTAGCAAAGAAGCAAATTAATCTGTAAGTTTTCTTACATATTCTTTAAAATTAGAGCTCAGCTAGACATAAAATACACAGCTTTTCATAGATCATAGAATAAAAAAAAAATACCAGGTATCTACTCAGAAGAAAAAAAAAATCATATTATTATATGCACATTTGCACTTGAATGTTTATAGCAGCTCAATTTGCAATTGCAAAAATGTGGAAACAACCTAAGTGCCCCTCAGTCCATGACTGGATACATAAACTGTGGTACATATATAGCGTGGAGTACTATTCAGGTAAAAAGAAAGATTGTGACTTCTTATCTTTTATATTTACCTGGAAGGATTTAGAGGAGTCCTCCTAAGTAAAATATCAAGAGAATGGAAAAGCAGTGTACTCAATATTAATGTAAAAGTAGTAGGTCAATCACTGCAGGCCCAAATGAGAGAAAAACACAATTTAAATTAAAGAAGGAAGAAAGGGGGACAGGGTGTGATAAGCTGTCCCCTCTCGAGTATAATGTAAGGGTATATGACCTACCTCCTGCAGCTTGGACTTGACCTAGCAAATGCAGACAATGTGACCTAATATTATGTACCCTTATATTAATCTGATACTAAAAAAAATTAACAACAAAAGAAACTCTGTTTAAGTACCTTAGAATTTCTATCCATTTTTTATATTATAATCAAATGTTCTTAAAGATTCAAAATACTAATTTTCAGGGAATTTCACTACCAAGAGACCACGTAAAGAACCTCTGTCATTCCTCCCCCCCCCCTTTTTTTTTTTTTTTTTTTTACTTTTTTCTTTTTTAATTTTAAATTCATGGATCTAAGTACACATTAAGATGCTCTTTTTTGGACAAAAGTTAAAGAAAGACTTTAAATTGGATGGCTTTAAAATCAGCTGTAATTATAACAAAAATCTGTTCAGAGGTCTGTCTGCAAGTGATGACTTTAGTTTTGTAGGTATTGGGAACTGGCCACATCTTGTTCCCAGAATATTGAATTTGATCATATTAATGAAAAAAAAAAAAATAGCTTTGTTTTCTTTACTGAGTTTTTTTAACATGTTGTTTTTTACCACAGTGTCTTTATTAACTTTATATCCTGTTTTCAAGAACATTAATATTTGAAAATTGAGTTGATATGACTTGCCGTCAAAATTGTAACACACATTTACAAAAGTCGACAATTAGTTCTGTCTTGCATTTCACATTTCTGTGTGTATTATCATCATAAGGTGTTTGCTAAAATAGGAAAACAAAGCTTGTCAAATGTATTCTTTTTTTCCTTGTGTTTATTACTGTTTTTGAAGACAGAGTCTGGCTCTTGTTGCCCAGGCTAGAGTGCAATGGCATCTTCATAGCTCACTGCAAAATTCAAACTCCTCGGTTCAAGTGATCCTTCTGCCTCAGCTTCCCAAGCACACACCACCATGCTCAGCTAATTTTCCTACTTTTAATGGAGACAGGATCTCACTCTTACTCAGGCCGGTCTTGAACTCCTAAATGCAAGCGATCCTCCTGCTTTGGCCTCCCAGACTGCTGGGATCAAATGTGCAAGCCATCATGCCCAGCCTATTTATTACTTTTTAAAGAGTAAGTGTATTTCTAAATTCTTATCTTAGGAGTAGTATAATTTTTATTGACATATATACCTTTAGTGAATCTTATCAATGGAAGCTATAATTTAAGGCTTTTTGCAAATAACTGGTTACTTAAAATCATCTAATTATATATATTAATTAGTTTATAGACCTGAACTATATGGCTCATAAGAGTTCCTAGGGAAGTTATGGAGTAGGTGCATAGCAAGAACTATGAGAATAGAAAATTATTAATAACTTTATGAAACTTGATGAAATTGTGTGTGCAGGTGCATGAGTGTGCATATATATACATGCATATGTTTTTGGAGAGCATTTATAGCTATCATCAAGGGATCTGAAATACAAGGAAATCTGCATGATTTAGGGTGGTTTCATGTGGAAATTTTATGAAAAAATATTTTGATCAAGAAGACTTCAAAAATAACTGAAAAGTTTTTCATGCAGCAATATTTTTTTCTATTACTAAATTAAGCTTGGCACCTCCTAATTTGACAGAAAAAGAAAGTTTTACATGTAGTGAAATTCCATTTCAACATTTGTGAAAGATATATTTTTATCCCCTGTTGACATAATTTAAGGAACAACCAAATAATGTGACTTTAAAGATATTTTCAAAATTTTGTTTTATCTTACAAGAACAGCCCATAGCTAGAAGCATCACAACTTGTTGAGCATGAAAGCGCCTTTTTCTGTGTTTCTGTATTTCAGTTTATGGTGCATCTACGCAGTACCAAAATTAATGAACTTGAATGCACGAGACTCTAATTAATGGTAATCTAAATCTAGCTGTTTTCTAAGTTCAAAACTTTATTTTACTAGAATGGCTACTAGAGATGTCCACAGATTTTATAAAGCTGGTTAAAAAACCCATAAACTCCTGAGTACCATTACTCTGATTAGTGACTTAGAAATAAAACATATGTGTTTGATTTAAATAATTCTTTAAAACTTAAAGTATTGGGTCAGATGTGGTGGCTCACGCCTGTAATCCTAGCACTCTGTGAGGCTGACATGAATGATTGCTTGAGCTCAGGAACTGGAGACCAGCTAGAGCCAGAGCAAGACCTCGTCTCTAAAAATAGCCGGGCATTGTGGCTGGCGCCTGTAGTCTCAGCTACTTGGGAGGCTGAGGCAAAAGGATCACTTGTGCCCAGGAGTTTGAGGTCTCTGTGAGCTATGACACTATGGAACTCTACCTAGGGTGACAAAGTGAGTCTCTGTGTAAAAAAGAAAAGAAAACTTGAGGGTTTTTGCATATGACATAAGCAGTATGGCCATTTATAAATCTGGAATGTAGTTAATTTAGTTGATTTAAATGTATCATTTCTTTAGTAGTTGGACATACTGAAATGGAAACCTCATTTACTTACATAATTGTTAAGAAGACAATAGGTCTTATTCACCCATAACATTAATAGATGGATATAGGTATAGATTTTTCATTTTTTTAAAAAGAGCCATAATAACCCCATGGTTAGGAATGAGTTGGCATTGATTTTCTACCCTATCTTTTATTAGTCTTGCAACTTCAGGCATTTACTGTAGTTCAGTCCATGTTCCTCAGTTTCTCCAACTCTGAAAGGGAAATCATAATTAAGCTTGCCATGAGGATCAATTAACACCATAATTAATGCATGTAAGTTACTTTAAAAAGTGCCTGCCACAAAGTATTGAATAAAAGCTGACCTTATTTTCTCCGTCATAAATGAAGCTCAGTTTAGCTGGGTACAAGACCCTGGGTTGAAAATTATTTTGTTTTAGGAGATTAAAAGTCGATCACCATGCTCTTATAGCTTGAAAGGTTTCAGCCAAGAGATTTGCAGTTATTCTAATATTCTTCCCCTTGTAGGTAATGGTCTACCTACATTAGAGGTAGGTAGAGAACACAGGTTTGTTCAGGACCTAAGGGCAGTGAACGAGGCTATGATTCCATCCATTCAATAGTTCCCGACCCTTATGCAATATTGACCCAAATGCCTGAAGATGCTAGATGGTACAGTAGTAGATTTCAAAGGTACTTTCTTCCATATTCTTTTACACTTGGATTTTCAATACATTTTTTTCTTAGAAATGGACTGATATGGATACTTGTGTGATGCTGTAGCTTACGAGGACTGATGATTAAGTTTGCAACCTCATCCTAGAAGTACTACCTACCTCATTGCTGAATATCACTATTGTAGCTTTTGAAGGACTCCCCTTGGAAAGCTATGCCAGCAGCGAGTCCACCCTTCAAAGCAATTTTGGAACTTTCTTTCTGAAATAGCCATCAGAGGCATTGTATGAGGTCTGACAACTAAATTTGTGAACTTATCCTAGAAAAAGTGCTTTGCAGGGTGGACTATGTACTGGTATTGGTGCATAGCTTCCCAAGGGAAGTACTTTGAAGGTGGCCCTAGTGAAGTTCAGCAGTGAGGTACATAGCACTTTTTCCAGAGTGAGTTTGTAAACATAATTGCCTGACCTTGTACTTGGATGTTTCACCACAAGGGTTTAGAGATAATCCTCATTTGTTTAGAAATGCTCTGGTGAAAGAATTAAGACAATTACAATAACATGGTGGGATTTATTGACATCCAGCTCCACTAAAAGAGGACTCTGATGAAAACACTATCCCAGTCCTCAATTTTTTTGGAAAGTGGGGATATTGAGTGTCTCCCCACAAGGTACAGATCTCTATTCAAGAGGTTAAAAATCTAGGATATGTGCTCTGTCCTGGAGCCAGGACTTTGGCTTGGGAAAAGCAGCTAAGAACCTTTTTAGAAATGGCAGGATTCTGTTAAATCTGGATTCCTAAGTTTGGCCTCATGACAAAACCTCTGTATGAGGCTTTAAAGGGAACTGACTGTGAGCCTCTCAACTGGGACAAGACCTGTGGACAGGCCTTCCTAACCTTAAAAGAGAAGTTAGGGACTGCCCTGCTTTAGGACTGCCAAACTTAGAAAAGCCTTTCACCTTTTATGTGGCTGAAAGGCAAGGGACAGCCTTGGGAGGTCCTTACTCAAAGGCTTGGAAATAATCCTGTGTCTTATTGCTCTAAACAGCTAGACTAGGTGGCAGCTGGACAGCCTTGGTGCTTGGGAGCCCTAGACACCGTCACACTGTTGATAGAGGAAGCCAGTTCATTTACCTTAGGACAATAGGTAGAACTAATGACTTCTCATTAGGCACAGGGAATTCCAGAAGCTAAGGAATACCAATGGCGAAAGGGGATATCTGCTTAGGTATCAAGCTCTTTTCTTTTTTGTGACAAAGTCTCAGTCTATCACCTTGGGTAGAGTGCCATGCCGTTATAGAAATATACAGCAACCTCAGCTCAGTGCCTGTAGATCAGTGGTTAGGGCACCGGCCACGTATACTGGGGTTGGCAGGTTAGAACCCAGCCTGGGCCTGCTAAACAACAATGCCAACCACAACAAAAAAATAGCTGAGCATTGTGGTGGGTGCCTGTAGTCTCAGCTACTTGGGAGGCTGAGGCAAGAGAATCTCTTAAGCCCAAGAGTTTGAGGTTGCTGTGAGCTCTGATACCATAGCACTCTATCAAGGATGACATAGTGAGACTCTGTCTCAAAAAAAAAAAAAAAAAAAAGGAACACAGCAATCTTAAACTCTTGGGCTTGAGCAATCCTCTTGCCTCAGCCTCCCAAGGAGCTGGGACTATAGGTGTGTGCCACTACATTTAGCTAGGTTTTCTATTTTTAATAGAGACGGGGTCTTGCTCTTAGGCTGGTCTCAAACTCATGAGCTCAAGTAATCCACCTGCCTCAGCCTCCCAGACTGCTGGGAATGTAGGCGTGAGCCACTGCGCCCAGCCAGGTATCAAGCTCTTTTGCTCAATATCCCAGATGTTACCCTTAAACTGTGTCAGATTCTGAACCCCGTCAGTTTGCTCCTTGATTCTGTTCTTTAAGCGAAAGGGCCCCAACCCCTTCATGCTTGTATTGAAATCACAGAATAGACTTATTCCAGTAGTCCTGACCTTAAAGATGAACTCCTGCTTAAACCTGATCTTGAAGGGTTTATGGATAGACACAGCAGCATCCCTATAGGAGAGAAGAAAAGCAGGATGTTGTTCATCAAGGAGTTACTGAAGCTGGGACTTTATCTCCAGACTTCTGCTCAGAAGGTAGAGCTAATTGCTTGACTTAAAGCTCTCCAACTGGGAAAGGACTTGAGAGTCAATATCTTTACTGACTCTAAATATGGGTTTTTTGTTGCTCCCTGCCTATGTGGTTATCTGGAAGGAAAGGAGATTAACTGCTTGCAGGCTCCCCTATAAAGCACCATTATGAAATTTTAGAACTTCTAGAAGCAGTTCAACACCCCAAAGAAATAGTCATTCATTGTGGAAGCCACCAAAAGGGGCACACTTCCATTGTTAAGGGAAATACCCTTAACAATGGTATGGGACAGCCAGAGCCATAGCAAAAGAGAATTGATATTGCTTCAGAAGCAGCACATGTCAGCACAGCCTTGTTACACAACTGAAGAAATCTAATGGGCTGAACAAAAGGGCTTGCAAAGGGTCCCATAGAGATGGTTAATGAGCGGAAGCAAACTTCTCCTCCCAGGAGCTAAACAATGGAAGATAATTAAACATGTCCATGACTCAGCACACCTGGAATGAGACTATTTAGGCTTATCTCCCAAATGTTTCTAGGAAAATGTTTGTTCCAGACAGCAAACAGGGTCACCAGGGCCTTTGATCTCTGTGTTTCTAATTACCACCACCACCACATACCTCTGCCTTTATTCCAACCCATACAACATCAAGGGACCGTATCCTGGCAAGGACTGGCACATGGATTTGCCAGTGGAAAAGAAGGCAAACTCCGTAAAATAAAGAGGTTTATTCTGAGCCAAATTTGAGGACCATGGCCCAAAGCCATAAAGAATCCTTGAGCAAGTAGACTGTCTGGGGTTGGGTTACAGTTTGGGTTTATACATTTCAGGGGGATAGCGATTACACATAAAGTTGTAAATCAATACATGGAAGGCATACATTGGTTTGGCCTGAAAAGGTGGGACATCTCAAAGAGGGGCGGGCTGACAGGTTGTAGATGAGTTTAATGACTTTGATTTGTAATTGATTAAAGAAATAAAGCTTTGTGTAAAGGAATGTTTTAAGTTAAACAAGTCTGTTTTAACAGCAATTTGTTATATAAATTGAGGAACTGGAGGTTTGTCTTGAATAGTCTTGGCCAGTTAATGAATTACAAAGGATATCCCCAAGAAGGGAGGGGGACATAATGGGTCTTCTCTAAGCTCACTCACTTCTCATGGCTAGCAACTTAATTTGAGGGTATTTTTGTGGTCCCTTGGCCAGGGCGGGGATTCATTTAGTCAGCTGGGAGGCAGCTTAAGATTTTACTTTATTTCACATATTTCACCTAAATGGCACCGTGCAAGGGACTAAATTATTTCACAGTGTTTATCTTACCAGGACAGAAAAAGCATTAGAAATGTCAATATTCTTAAAGCATCCCTAGATTTGGATTTACCAAAAAGTTTACAAAGTGATAATGACCTTGCTTCACAGCCAAAGGGACCCAGCCCCTTAGGGGGGCCTGGATCCTCAGGTAAAGTGGAAAAAGCCAAACATACCTTTTAAAAAAGAAGGACATTAGCAAAACTTTGTAAAATTCAGTAAGACCTCCCAAAACTAGGTTCCCCTTTTACCTGTAGCCCTTCTCCAAGCCAGGGTGGCCCACTGAAGGGACTTGAAAGCTTAGCACGTTTGAAATGACTGTTTAAGACCCCTTTTAATGTCAGAACATGTATTTGATGAAGAAACACATAAGACCTAATGCATGTTCAACTTAGGCCAGGTTCAAATGGCCTTCTGAGAATATGGAAATAAAATACTACCTTCTCTATGAAGGAAGAGGTTCGTTCCCCTCTAGCCTTATTGAAAATCTGGAAAGAAGGCTTTCCTGAAGACCAGCTATAGCCCAAACAGAGGGTCCCTATCCCTTATTTCTAAGAACCCCCACTGCTATCACACTCCAAGGAATTGCTAACTAAGTATACCTGTCTAGGATAAAAACTGTCTCTTCTAAGCCGCCACAGGCACCAGTGGAAGGCACCATGACATACATGTGTGAACCTGTAGAAGACTTCAGATAACTGTTCCAGAAGTTGCCTTCCAAAGGTAGCCAAAAAGCTAAATAAAATTTTCATACTAATACAAAATGCCTAATTTCCTCTGATGGATGTTTGCTGGCACTTTGGTGATATTCTGCTGGTTAGGCTTACTTTGTCTGCTTCCCAATGGCTGGAACCAAGTATCTTATTGACAAGAATTAATATAATGCATGTCAAAGCTATATTCCCACTGTTCTAATTCTATGGATTCCATCTTCTCTGCTTAACTACTTGATAAATACTTCAGACTCATTACCAAAAGGACAAAATCTTCCATGTTGTTGGGTGTGTTATGAGGGATTACTAAAAGATAGATTTCCATGGTGGGGAGTACCAGCACACCGTCTTACCTCTTATAATCTTACCAGCGTGACCTGGAACCACATGTTCCCACACTTTGCCCCGCTTGGGAATATTTCTAAATTAGACATGAATCCCATGTGGAGGAAGTCTTACTCCTCCATTTCCCACTAACTAAACTCACACTGTAAATAAAAACTGTAATCCAAAGACTATGGCTTGTACTTGATGCTTCAATGACACTTCACGGATTTTATAATGATAATAATTATGACAGTGCTTTCAAACCCCTTGCACAGCCCAACCATACTTACTGAGCTGAATCTTTCAACAAGAGCACTTATAAGATTAACTCTACCCATAAATATCCTCACTCTCCAGGATCTTGTTCAAATGGAGAATTCTGATCCTCACCCAAGTTAAGACAGTTTTTTCTCCCCCTACCACCAAAGATCCCAAACTCGACCTGGCTACTGCATTAGCCTGTCAAATTCCCCTGGGTTCTCTCACTGGCTCTTATCTATTGCTGAATGCTTTGTGGGCACAGCAAACTTTACAGCTGCTCAAACAATGTCTATATGAATTTGTGTATCACAAGTCTATATATGTTATATATAGAGGGAGCCTCTTTAATAAGGCTATAAATCATTTCCTTCTCCGTAACCATGATGTGCATGGTTACTACTGTTTTGATAAAGCCTGGTTTAAAGGTCAGTGTACCCCAGGGCAGCTAAAACCCTCTAATCTATGCCATTATAACACCACTCATGCTGCTGCTCCCTGTGAGAAGTGTGTACTTGGTCTCATCTTGGCCACAGTTGGAGCTGCTATCAGGCTTCTAGTTCCCTGGGCTGGGTTTGCCTACCATGAAGTAACTCTCCAGAACTTCGCTACATCGCTTTATACTATTTCACAAAATAAATGGGAATGCTTTACAAGCTAAGGACTTCCTAGATTTATTAGCAAATGAATGATATGGATATGGGTAATGGGTTAGCATTGGATTATCTGCTAGGTGAGCATGGAGGAGTTTGTGCTGTGCTAAACGCTGCCTGTTGCGCTTAATATTGATACCCCTAGGCAGGTAGAAGAGGACATAAGGGAAGTCTACAAACAGGCTATGTGGTCATATGATATTAAGGACACCTCCCCCCAAACATATGGAATTCTATTAGGGGTCTCTACCATCAGCCACTAAGTTTTTACACCTCCTGAGACTTCTAGTAGCTATTTTCTTTTTGATTTTCGGTCTCCATTTGTTTAACCTCCTTGTAAAGTTTGTGTCTTACAGGTTACAATAGTTTCACATCAA
Organism: Loris lydekkerianus; assembly: GCA_963574355.1. Lineage (NCBI taxonomy): Eukaryota > Metazoa > Chordata > Mammalia > Primates > Lorisidae > Loris > Loris lydekkerianus. The sequence goes on along the minus strand of CAUYPK010071716.1, from coordinate 22,343 downwards.
GATGATGCTGGCACAAAGCTTTTGACCCATACAATCTCCTGACCCAGAGAATGGAAATTGTCTGTCTTTCAGCCCCTTAGATCAGTTTTCCAGAGATTTTTATTCCTGACAGGCAGGGACTATAATGCTTCCTCATTGTTGAAGAAGCTACAGTAGATGGATTTTCATTTCTCAACAATCCTTTAAGATTGAGTGTAAAATGTCTGAGGGGGAATAATGTAGGGAGACAGCAGGACGGAGAGGTGGAAGGAGCCCGAGTGCAGCCATTTGGCTGACACTAGACCCAACCGTGTTGGGCAGGCCGCCAGCAAGGTGCCAGCCCAGGGTCACCCAAGGTGGATGAATCACTAGGCCAGTGCCTGACAAACTATGCTTACCTTTCTGTGACACCAGTTTCTGATTAACCTTTATGGCCTGACCTCAAGACAACTGGGGTCATATACCAGGTTTTTAAACATTTACAAATGTTATCAATGCCCCATAAAGGGTCCCCCTCTTGCTCAGGAAGACACCCCAACTTTGTGTGGAGCAGGATCTATTGACTGTCTCATTAAAATGAATTCTTTTCCAGTCATCTAACTCCAGTAAGAGTAGCCCACATCACAAAATCCCAAAACTACAGTTGCTGGTATGGATGTAGAGAAAAGGGAACACTTCTACACTGCTGGTGGGAATGCAAGCTAATACGTTCCTTTTGGAAAGATGTTTGGAGAACACTTAGGGAACTAAAAGTAGACCGGCCATTCAATCCTGCAATTCCTCTACCAAGTATATATCCAGAAGGGAAAAAATCATTTTACAACAAAGATATTTGCACCAGAATGTTTGTTGCAGCCCAATTCATAATTGCCAAGTCATGGAAGAAGCCCAAGTACCCATTGACCCATGAATGGATTAATAAATTGTGGTACATGTACACCATGGAATATTATACAGCCTTAATAAAGATTGAGACTTTACCTCTGTAATGTTTAAATGGATGGAGCTGGAACATACTCTTCTTAGTAAAGTATCTCAATAATGGAAGAAAAATCCAACGGTCTATAAAACCAGTGTATGGTGCCCCATGATTGCATTAATGTACACAGCTATGATTTAATAAAAAAAAAAAAGGAAGAAAAAGTATCCAATGTACTCAGTACTATTATGAAACCAATATATAATCACTCACCACTTTCATATGAAAGATAAAACACAACTATAGCTCACAACTGAGCACACACATGAGGTGACTATGCAGCAAGCTGAATGTGACCAAGGCCAACAGGATGAAGGAGGGAAGAGGAAGGAGAGGGAGCGGAGGGGAGAGGTTGGATGGAGGGAGGATAATCAGTGGGACCTCACCTATGGTGCATATTGCAAGGGTGCTTGTCAAATCTATTAAGAGTAGAGTATAAATGTCTTAACATAATAATTAAGTGAGTGAGGTGAAGACTATGTTAATCAGTTTGATGTAGCATTCCAAATTTTATATAAAATCAGCACATTGTACCCCATAAATGCATTAATGTATACAGTTATGATTTAATAAAAAAAATTTAAAAAATGATAAAAATTAAAAACCAGAAAAACAAAAAAACCCCAATAAAATGAATTCTTTCCTGTGTGAAGCCAAGCATGCCCTTGGATGAGTTTTGGGAGCTTCCTCCCTTCCTTGGGACCCCCTGCATCACCCTGAGCACCTAGTTCTAACAAATTATCAAATGAGGAGCAGGTGTGGGGACCTCCAGTCTACAGCCAAGGTGGACAGAAGTACAGAAGGCCTGAGGGACCTCCAGTCTACAGCCAAGGTGGACAGACGTACAGAAGGCCTGAGCTTGGGATCGGCATCTGAAGTAGGGGGCAGTCTTGTAAAACTGAGCCCTTCACCTGCATGGTCTATGCTAACTCAGGTAGTGTCAGAACTGAGTTATGTCATAAGACAGTCAGTGTGCACTGGGAATGAAAAATTGCTTGGTGTGGAAAAATCCTGCAAATTTTATATAGTGTGAATACAGAGGAAAGTATTTTTTATTCTTTTTTGTTCCTCTCACCTCAGTATTTTCCCTCTCTCTGAGCTCATGGAAGGGAAAGTTTGCAAGTCACACCAGCCTACCCCGTTTTTTGTTCTCTCATCCTCTTTCTTTCTTTCTACTAAGGTAGGAAAGAGGCAGGCTCTCCTGTTCCTTCCCCTAGGTCTTCAGGCTCAGATGCTGATGGGCCGAAGGGCAAGAAAAGGAATCTGGACATTCTTTCTCACAATGACAGTCTGGCTGGAAAGGGTGCTGTCCTGCTGCAGAACCCAACTGCACATGTTCAAAGCCACAGATCTGCATTTTTTGCAGTAAAGTTTCTTCCAGGGAGGTGGATGTCTTAGGCCATATAGGTCATAGACTTGGCACTCAAGAGACTGAGAATGATAGGGTGGAAAAGGTCAGTAGGTGCTCCACATGGGAGAAAAAAGATTTTCTCTAGACCCAGATTAGGACATAAAAGTATAGACTTTATTTTATCTTGTAAAGAAAGAGAGGGAAAGAGAGTAGGGAAAGAGAGAAAAACCAGGGAAATGGTGTGGCATCCCAAAGAAAGAAAGAATGTCTGCAGTTGAGGTCAAGTGGTTAATTTAAGTGGGGGTGGGGCAGGGGACAAACAAAGGTAATTGGGTAATTGCAGCAAATTCATAAGGTATTGTGGTTGTGAATGCTGTTATCTGTTTTTTTTTCCTTTAGCAAGGTTGAAGGCATATTCCACTGTTCATCCTGGACACTCAGGAACTACTTGAGGCTAAAAGAACACATTCTGAAAGACAGAAAGCCGATGAAATGTAAAGAGAAGGAATTTACTATTTCTTTTGGCCTGCTCTTTGCTGTGTTTTGTGAAAAGGGAACTCCACTGAGGGTGAAGGACAGCTAATAAGAGAAAGTGGGAAAAAGCACGCAGAGTGAGAGTGAGTGATTTTAGTCTTTACTGAAAAACCATAAACTAATAATTTTTATGTTATTTTACTATAAAGACTGACCATCTTTACACACAGCACATCAGAATGTGTAAAATTCTCTAGCCGGGAGGGCCACGGCATGTGTAGGTGTGCTGGCTAGGAGTCCTCGCTATCTGGTCTCTACCCTTTGCATGTTTTCTAAATGTTTGTTTCTGTGTGTTCGTAGATTGGATGAGTATCTGTGGTGTGGTCTCCTTAACAATCAGGACCTAACAATTTATGACAGTTTGCTCTGGGGCACTGTGAGAAGTCTTTTCTCAGCTCCACCTAACTGGAGCTGAAGGCCTAAAACTAGCTGCCAGGGATTGTGTTAAAGACTTCTGGGGATGAAGAAGGGAAGAGGTGCTCAGAAGATCTTGGGGGAAAAATTAAACTTTTCGTAAAGTATGATGGGTGGCAGATGGTTTAATTAGTAGGCATAGGAGCTTTGGGGCCCATCCTGTCATGTGTCTGTGCCAATGTGTCTGAATGTTGGGATCATTACCAGGAAGGATTTGCTGTTAGAGCAGCAGTTCTCAACCTGTGGGTCGCAACCTACAGGAACTGTATTAAAGGACCGTGGCATTAGGAAGGCTGAGAACCACTGTGTTAGAGGATTCCCTCCACTTTGGCCAAAGCAAGGGCCAAACTCAGAGCCCTTCACTACCCCTGTGACCTAGGCACTGACCAGTGATGGCCGATGGTAGTCACACCTTCCTGGGATGCCTGCATCCAGGCCCTAGCTCTCCCTGGGTATGTTACCCTGTGGACATCTTATGGGGAACATTACACACCTTGTGAGTCACATTTCTTATCTGTGACAGCTCTGCCAGGGCCATATTCCTCATTTGTGTTTGTCTCTCCTAGAGTCTGAAAGATTCCTGAGGGTCTTTGGCTGAGTTCTGCAAATACCTACAGAACTTCCACTCTGTGCCAGGTCCTGTACTGAGATTTAGGGGAGGAGAAATGAGTGAGAATTGATCCTGCCCTCACGGGGCTCATTCTGACCACAGAGCCTGAGCACACACACGAGGTGACTATGAAGCAAGCTGAATGTGACCAAGGTGAGCAAAAAAGCACGAAAAGGAGGGGCTAGGGTGTCATGCAGCCTGGGGATCCAGGAGGCTTCCTGGAGGAAGGGGCCTCACCTCTCCATGGCATGCTGCCATCCTCACAGCACTTTACTTACTCATTATACATGAAATACACAAGCTAATAGAAAATTTGATCTTTAAACACATCCATGGGAAAGGCAGGCCAAGACTGGTATCTCCTATTGCTCCATGTGAGGACCCTTGGTCTCAGTGATCTGACCTGAGCAGTACTCAAAAGCTGCAAAGCCAGGGCTAGAACCCAGTTCTCTACCCTCCCCTCCAGCTCCGCGGCTAAGCCAATGTCAATGGAAAAGAAACCAAACTCTGTAATATAACTTAAAGAGGTTTTTCTGACTCAAACATGAGGAGACCATGGCCCAGCGTCATGCCCAGAAAGCCTTGAGCAAGTAGACTTGCTGTGGTTGGGTTACAGTGTGGTTTTATATGTTTCAGGGAGGCAGGAATTACATGTAAAGTCATAAGTCAATACATGGCAGGCTATACTTTGGTTTAGCCTGAAAAAGTGATACATTTCAAAGTGTGGGCTTACAGGTTATAGGTAGGTTTAAAGATTCTTTGATCTGTAACTAGTTAAAGAAATGAAGCTTTGTTTAAAGGACTAGAAGGCTTTAAAATGGGGAATTCTGTGAATCAGAGACAAGCCCCTCTACTCACGGGCTGTGTTATGTAAAGTGAGGACCTGCAGGTGGTTTAAGTTTTGTCTGGCATAGCCTTAGGCCTGTTGATGAGTTACAAAGGATATCTTCAAGACCAAGAGGGAGGAAGTTATGATGAGGCCTCTCTGACCTCCCGTCTCATGGCTAGCAGCTCAGTTTTAGGGTAACCCCTTGACCTAGAGGGGGTCCATCCAGTTAGCTGCAGGGGGAAAGCTTAATATTTTATTTTAGTTCACTAATGTAGGGATAAGGCAGGAGAGGAAGATGGAGAGGCTGAGTGCACCATTTTGACTGATACCAGACCCTAAACCACCACGAATAAGGACGTTACCAGCAAGTTGCTGCTCTGGGACCACCCAAGAATGGATAAATGGCTAAGCCAGAGGCCTTACAAAATGTTTTTGCTTACTGTTCTGTGCCAGCAGTGGGAAGTGTAAAAATGTTATCATTGCCCCTCCTGCTCAGGGGAGGACTCCACACTGTCTGTGGGGTAGTATCTGTCTGTCTGTCTCAATAAACTCTCCTGTTGCTAGTTGGCTCACACTTGAATTCTTTACACTTTGAAGCCAACTACCCAGTTGGAGAGTTCAGGGGCTTTCAGCCCTTCATTGGGACAACCCCCTGCCTGAAAGCCTGCAGGTGAGTGTGGAGATGGAGAGAAATGAATAGATGCAAGAGCAGTTGGAGGGAAAGAATGGAGAACTTGGTGATTAATGAGCAGGTGTTGAGAGTACAGGAGTATTAGAGTCAGGGACACCTTAGAGTCCTGCTTTGACTATATCCTGAATTGGAGGCCTGCAAGACAGCAGAGATCTAGTGTAAGTAAAGAGATGGCTTTGATCTGGGGAGTGGAGTTTCAGTTGCATGTGGACATCCCAGTTGACATGCCCTATAAGCAGGTGTCATGTGGGTCTGGAGAAAGAGCTGGGCTGAATTCATAGGCTGGGAAGTCATCAGCAGAGAGGTGGTGAACACAGCAGAGACGAGAAACTCTCTAAGGCAGAGGTCAGCAAACTCTTTCTGTAAAGAGTCACTGGGTATATGTATTTGGCTGAATGAGCAATGTAGGCTGTGTACCAATTACTCAACTCTGCTCTTGTAGCGCAAAAGCAGCTGTAAATGATTGGGCACGGGCTGTGCTGCACTAAAACTTCACTGACAAAAGCAGCAGGCTTGATTTGGTTCACTTGGCATAGTTTGCCTACTCCGATCTAGGGAATGGACCTAGAGCAGGGGTTCTCAACCTTCCTAATGCCGCAGCCCTTTACTACAATTCTTGTGGGTCGCAACCCATAGGTTGAGAACCGCTGACCTAGAGCAAAAGGAAAAAAATGTCAAATTTTAAGCATGACAGGAAAAGAATCAGCCAAGGAAACTAAGAAGCAGTCAAAAAGATCCAAGCTGGAACAAAGCTAGCTGGAAAAGTCTGAAGTACCTGGCTAACCAGGACTTAGAGATGGTAAATGACTGAGAAAAGAAGGCACCACTTACGGCTGCCCTGGTTTAGTTCTCCACAACCCCAGGGGGCGCCACCCACACAGACCACGATGGAATGGTGCCCCCCGAGTCATGCATCATGGTGGCCATGCTCCCCCCAAATGATTCATAACCAAACAACATAAACAATAAAAGGCAACGACCACACTCTAAAAAACACCATCACCATCAGACAAAAACCGTGAGCAAAGAATTCTCTATGAAATAAAATCACCATATTTTCTCTTTGCCACAAAGAGCTCAAAAAGTTAGACAACAAATAGAGATGGGAATTAGCTAATAGCTAAGGAAAGGAAAGAAAAAAATGACTACAGGTATGAATATCATTTTAGAAACAATAATTAAGAGAAAAGATTATTTAAACCTCTTCAAGGTTATGGAGGATGGGCTTGAGGAAATGGAACCAATAACTTAGAGGGGAGAAGTAGGGTTTAAAAAAAGACTAAGGGGAAACAGAGAAATGGAAGATACTTTGAGGACTCTGAGGAAGTATGACATATGTGTAAACAACATTCTAAAGGAGGACTGAAAATGTGGGAGGGGGAAAACATCCAAACAGTAAATTGAAGAAAAACTGGCTACAATAAAAAAGCGTTATAAAAGCAGTTCCCAAGTTACAAATGTCTAACTTAACATACAATTCACACTTACAAAGGAGGCTACTATAACAAGTTTCCAATTTACAGACATCCAACTGACGTGTGATTGACACTTGTGAATGGAGGCTATTACAAGTAATGGGTAAATGTACCTTACATATAAGTTCAACTTAAAAACAAACCTACGGAACCTTGGCTTGGCACCTGTAGCTCAGTGGCTACAGCGCCAGCCACATACACCAGAGCTGGTGGATTCCAACCCAGCCCGGGCCTGACCAACAATGGCAACTACAACCAAAAAATAGCTGGGCATTGTGGCGGGTGCCTGTGGTCCCAGCTACTCAGGAGGCTGAAGCAAGAGAATAGCTTAAGGCCAAGAGTTTGAGGTTGCTGTGAGCTGTGATGCCAGTGCACTCTACCCAGGGTGACATAGTGAGACTCTGTCTTAAAAAGAAAAAACAAACAAACAAACAAAAAAACAACCCTACAGAACCTGCCTTGTTCATTACCCAGAGACTTTCTGTATCTACATTTGGTAGGGTACATTGTGCCTAAGGAAGAAAGAATAGTACAAGCAATGCTGAGAGCTAGCCTGGTAAAATTTTGGTACTTCACAGATAAAGAAATGATACTTTGAGTAACAAGTCCTGCTCCATCCCCCACCTCTGTGTCAGGTAGTTCATGAACAGAGATAAGACCTGTCTGATCTCCTATTATTTTTATATTGTTATAGTTTTAAAATGTTCTACTCTGTGCTGTAAGCAGAATTCCCCAAATAGTGGCTATCAGTTGGCTATTCAGCCAAGATTTTCCCCAAGGGGCTTTCAGGTGGAACAGAAATGGAACCTCCTATGTTGACAAATAACAACAACCAACACAAAATGACAAGTAGACAACATCGAGACTTCCCCATGCAAATCATCTTAATGCCAAAGCCTGAGAACCACATTCTCAAACAAGAACCAACATCTCCTAATCCAAGAGACTGAATTTCCCAGGTTCACTAGTTGAAACAAACCTCACAAACAACAAACACAGACAATACAGCGAATTCCCAATGCAAACAATCTCAAATGCCAAGGTCTTCCAGTAAGTGGGAAACACACAAACAAGAATCAAATTCTTCACATCCAAAGAGAACGCACTCCCCAGATGCCTACCAATGGGAATCATACAAAAGAGAATTGAATTCTTTAAATCTAAAAGGGGACAAACCTCCCTGGTTCCCTAGTTCTACTCAACCAAGACTTCTGCTCTGAAATGGTACCTAAAAACAGGTGCCCTGCTACAGGGCTGGAAGGTTGAACAGCCTTCCCCAAGGGTGGAAGCAAGGGTTTCTGGTGTGCACACCAGGGAACTTGCCAAAATGACTTGAGGCATTGCAGCACTTCCCAAATCCATTTCTTTTTCCTCAACAAGGTCAAGTAGTTGCAAGGAGTGGCATCCAATTCAGGGAGGGAGAGGTAGGAGTTCCCCAGAGCTAAACAGGCTCCAGCAGCTGCTGAGGTGGTCCCTCATTCTCTCACCACCACCACATGTTATCTCTAGGAGTAAAGACCTACAGCTTGACCTGAGTCTGCTCCCTACCTTTTCCACCATGGCAGCAGTTGCAGGGTGCTATTTCTTTGGGGTGCTGAATGGGCCCACCCAGGGATGACAAATTGTGTTACTGAAAGTTTGGCACTTGTCCCCGTGGCTGAATAAAGAGCGAGGACAAATGGTCTGAGGGGAAGAAAAAAGAAGTTTATTAATTTGCTGGCAAATGAGGAAATGGCAAACTCTTTTCTTCACATACCATCATACTATCTATAAACAGAAATACAGAGCTTTTAAAAGAAGTTTTCAGCTTTAGGCTACTGTTGTTTAACTGTAGTATTTCTGGTGAACACAATGTCATGACCTCTGCCGAGACAATTCCATGGAGCCATCTCCTGGGGCTCCAGGGAATCATCCAGACAGAGGCCATGAGTAGACCAAGTAACTACTGTAGAAACAAATAACTTTATTCTGCCCATCTGATTACTGGCCTTGGGCAGGGATGGAGGTTTTAATTCCTAAAAAGGGTGGGTTGGGGTTAAAGGGACAAGTCGTAGAACATTCTACCCTTTTCAGGCTATTTCCTCTCTTATACCATAGGATCGAGAAACAGGGAGAGAGATGTGGTCTCTGGTGCTTTCAAATAGTTTTATTGGAACACTCAACATTTATAAATAAATAAATATCTGTGGTTGCTCTTATACAGTGTAACAGTTATGCAGCTGCAACAAAGACTATTTATGTCCCCCCAAAGCAAAAAAATGTTTAGTATCTTTACCTTTATAGAAAAAGTTTGCCACCTCTGACCTAGACTCCTTCACTGGTTTCTCTGCTTACGTTCTTGTCCCCTCACAGTTCATTATCCACACATTACGTAGAGGCCAGCCAGATTACATTACTTTCTGGCTCCATAGGTCCTTACTATAAAATCCTTACCTCGCCTCTCCCACATCCAGGGAGACGGGGCTCTCATCTGCGTGTCAGGCTAGTTGGCTGTTCCTGTGGCTAAGAAGCCAATCCCTCAGTGCTCAGCCGGGCAGTTGCTGCTCCCGAGAGGCCTTACCTGACTGAGCCACGCACAGCCTGCCCTCCCTGTGCTCCTGATCAGTGCCCTCTGCTTATTTCCACCCTGGTGTTTCCTTCTGTGCTGGATATGCATCTTGGGGAGCTGCTGTGCTTTCCACACCTAGCGTGGGGCTGAAGATTGAGTTGAATAAGTGACTACAAGAAGCCAGACCTGGGACAGATCCCAGCAACATTTGGGCCACACCGCTTCCTAATTTGGCCCAGTAACTTCTTGTCTCTGAGTCTCTTCACCATCAAGAAGGGGATAACAAGAGTACTGACTTCTTTGTGAGGCTTAAAGGAGATAATGTATGTTAATCACATACCACAATAACTAGTACCAGTTTCCAAGGCCCAGCTCCCTTCTGGGCAGCATAAATTGGTCCTGGGGCAAGTGGTTAATAGGTGGTAGTTGGGAGTAAAGAAAATCTCAGCCTGTGACTTTCCCAGTGGGCATGTTACCTTGCCTTTCTTGGAACTGAAGTAGCTGTGTACATTTAAAAAATATCAATAAATTGGGATTAATAAAATTCAGAATATGGTATTGATAAATCTCTATCTTTAGGTAAAACATCTAGAAACGTGAGAAGAAAAGTATATAATATACAAGTTTTGTTCTTTTCATTATATATTCAAAGATGTTTGTTTTAAGTAACTACAAAACTATGAGGCTAACCATACAGTTTTTATTTCAAGTTTAGTTTTTCCTTCTGTGGTGTTAGCACCTGGATGAATTCATCCTTAGGTTGCCTGAAGCAAATGAGGGTAGAGGTGCTTGTCACCCTGTTGAACAGTCTCCAAGGAAAGTAGAAATGTTGAAAAAAGGCAGTTGTAACTGGGAGCAAAAATCAACCTAATTATTTGTGATTATATGTCATATTTTTTAAGGTGGGCTCCTCAAATAAGGCATTTTTTAAAAAAAATAGAGCAAGTTGTATTGTTCTTGCAACATTCTTGATCTATTTAGTTGTAGACCAATAGTAATTCTTTTCCTAATGCCTAAATTATATTAATAAAAATAAAAGACCAGGCATGACCTTTGGTTTGTCCCTTAATACTTTTTATGATATTTATTTTTACAAAGTAAAAAAAAAAAAAAAAAAAACCCAGAATTTTTTATTTTTCCCCTTAAGAACACTATTATTTCACTGAATGTAGAAGATATAATAAAGGATGAGGAATACTAAAATTTATTGAATCTACTATGTACCAGGTACTTTCCATCTGTGAGATGATTTAATACTCAAAGCAAAATAATGGAATAGGTTTTAATTCACCAGTTTTACTACAAGTGAAGAAACCGAGAGTCTGCGAAGTATAACCTATTATCTATTGGTCTGAGTAAGTACTTGTGCTGGATTCCATCCAAGCATGTTTTGCTTTCTAGACCTGTGTAATAAAGCGAGGTCTTTGATCCATCTTGAGTTAATTTTTGTATATAGTGACAGACTGGGATCTAGTTTCATTCCCCTGTGTGTCGTTATCCAATTTTCCTACCACCATTTATTGAGCAGGGTATCCTTTCCCCAGTGCATAGTTTTTGTTGGCTTTGTCGAGTATCAGTTGCTTATAGATTGGAAATCCCCTCTTCCAATAAGCTTTTAATTTTTTTTTTTTTTTTTTTTTGTACTTTTTGGCTGGGGCTGGGTTTGAACCCGCCACCTCCAGCATACGGGGCCAGTGCCCAACTCCTTTGAGCCATGAGCGCCACCCCTAATAAGCTTTTAAAAAGCTGAAAATAGCACTGCTAGAAGCTTCCCCTCTAGCCCAGCGGTTCTCAGCCTGTGGGTCACGACCTCTTTGTAACAATGAAAATACATTGCAGCATTAGGAAGGTTGAGAACCACTGCTCTAGCCCTTCCTAATCTTAACAAACCTTTCTGTTTGTACATGCATGAACATGTAACAGTTGCTCTTAGAGTATTGGGACAAAGGTCAGGCCCCAATTTTAATGTTGTCACTTATTTTTCTAAAAATGTAGATAACACTTCTAAAAGATGGACATTCTGTTTAAGACATCTGGCAGTTACAGCTCTATTATCTGAGAAACTAATAAACTTACTTATGGACAACCAAATCATGTTTATACCCCTTCATTAGGTTCTTGACATCTTAAACAAGCTCTGGGAGGCCAAGGCGTGTGGATTATTTGAGCTCACGAGTTTGACGCCAGCCAGAGCAAGAGCCAGACCCCGTCCCTACTAAAAACAGTAAAATTAGCTGGGAGTTGTGGTGAGCGCCTATAGTCCCAGCTACTCATGACCTCTGTCTGGACGATTCCCTTGAGCCCTAAGAGATGACTGAAGCCCAAGAGTTTGAGGTTGCTGTGAGCTATGATATCACAGCACTCTACCCAGGGCAACAGAGTGAGACTGTGTAAAAACACAAACAAAAAACAAAAAAACCCAAGCATATCACTTCTTAACTTCCAGTCTCATTAACAGTGCCAAGTCTTGCTTATAAATAATACTTTCATCACCCATCTCCCATGATCAGCCTTCAACACTGCTACACTTCTTCCCTTCTCTCCTGAGTCCTGAGAACACTCCCACTTAGAGATTTTGGTAATTCCCCATTACCTTCCCTAGATCCTAATTGGTATATTGATAGAGTAGCTACATTTGAGATTATCACCACAAAGAGGGATACTCTATTGTCACCGCTATTCATGCAGTTGAGAGTGCTCCTTTATCATCTGGCGGCTCCTCTTGAAAGAGATAATTGGCCTGATTAGGGTTTTACAACTAGGTAAAGATCAAAGACTTAATATTTACACTGACTCTAAGTATGCCTATCATAGTCTACACTCTCACACAGCTATTTGGAAAGAAAAGGGACTTCTCACTATCTAAGGTATTTCTGTCAAACCTGCCAATCTCATCATACAACTCATACAGGCAGCTTAATTACTCAAACAGCTGTATCCACTGCAAGGCACACCACTCCTCTTAGTCTGTTGAGGTCCTAGGGAATAATATGACAGATAGGGAGGCTACCCAGGCAGCAAAGCTTCCCTTTCCAGCTACTCAAGCCCTTTCTTTTTAACACAGTCCCCAGACTACTCAACTGAAGAAACCACCCAATTTATACAAGCAGGGCCTATTTGGAATGGGCCCTGACTTTTCTGTAATAGAAAGGCAAATTTATTTTACCTACTCAACAAGAAAACTCTACCCTTCATCACATTCACAACTCAATTCACATAGGAAGTTGACCCTTGAAAGCCCTCTTGTTTTACTCCTTTATTGTCAAAACTTAGAAGAAAAATTAAAACAAATTACTAAGGACTGTTCTATCTGCTGGCAAGCCAGTCCTCAAGGCAACCTTAAATTTCCTCCTTCTCTTTCTACTCATCAGCTTCAAGGTCATCTTCCTGGACAAGAAGTAATTCCCCTACTACGGATTTCTTGTAAGCTACGCATACCTTATCACCTCAAATCCTCTCAAAAGACAGAAAAGGCTCACTCAACTCTTAAACAACACCTTACAATACTTCCCTTAGAACTACTATCGCTAAACCGCCTTCCATATTCTCTTTTCAGACTCCACATTGGGTGACTTTGTATTTTTAGTAACTTTGAACTTAAGTATGGACATTCAGTCTTCTATCATCTTTCACCGCAGTTTCCCCACCCCCACGCAGACTTATTTTCTGGCAGTGTAGATAACTTGACAGCTTCTTAGGGAATATGCAAATACCCACCTGTGATTTACTTAACAGGTCACTTGAGTGTAAGTGTATGTGTGGTATATGATGTATGACCAGTGACCTGTCTCTCGATTAACAGACTTCCTTAAGTTAAAACATTCCAAGCCCTAGGCAGAGCTTCATTTCTTTACCTGATTATAAGTTAAAGAGTCTTTAAACCCATTCGTAACCTATAAACCCCCACTTTGAGATGCATCACCTTTTCAGACGAAACCAATGAATGGCCTCCAAATGTTGACTTATGGTCTTAAGTGTAATTCCTGTCTCCATAATTGTCTAAAACCAAAGTGTAACCCAGCTAACTCAGGACCTCTTGAGGCTGTGTGTTCCAGACTGGTCACGCATATTAAGCTCTGAATAAACCTCTTTAAACTATTTTACAGAGTTTGGGTTCCTTTCCATTGACAACATAAACCACACTAATCAGTAGATGCTAGATTTCAATGTAAAGTGTGATGAGGAGAAGCATGAGACTCCACTAAAACACTTGAAGAGACTGCAGAGGGTGATATGGAAAGGAGCCCGTGTGTGTGTGTGTGTGTGGGGGGGTGTCAAGCTAATTTAAATTGACTCTAAAAGGATGGAGTGCCTCAGCTAACATACAGATACAGTGGGTACAGGGAATTGTGAGATTATCAAACAATGATAATCCATTATTCTTATATAAGATGTACTAAATATGTGTGTTCCTTCTAAAATGAAGACTTATTATGGTTATGCTTGACCCTCAAGAGTTTGGAACTTAGCTCCACATAATCCAGCCAATAAGATGAAGGCAAAGTGGACATGGCTTCTTGGTGTCCTTGTTAGGGGGCTGATGAGACCAGTGTTGGAAAGAAGAGCCCTCAGGTCTAAACAGCACCAGCCATGTTCCCTGGATTTCAGACTTTTGGGGTCTCCAAGTCCAAGGGCCCAAGTTATTCGCATCTTAACCTATGAACTTGCTGTGCAAGTTCAGTACCCCTGGACCAGGTTTGAAAGTAGAGCTTATAAGTCTGAGTACTGAGAAGTACAAAGAGCTCTCCCCTACTATTGAAATATTAGGTTTTATAGTTTCAAAAGCTATTGATTTTCTGTACAAAACTATGAATGGTTATTATAATAAAGTATTTGTAAGAGCATTTTCTGGGAACATCTCTCAGTTAAATTTCTAAGTTGTATTTGCCAGAGGAGGTTCACTCATGAACAATAACTTCCCTGGACAAGTTCAAATTAATTCATTTGATATAAAAATGTTGGACTCCTTTACAATGAGTATTATCTCTATAGACATTTCCTGTTTGTAAATAAAGTTGTTTATAAGCAAAATGAAGCAACAAAGTAACTTTAAAACAAAACAGGATTCAGGGAAAGATGGTAACAGTGGCATTGTCTTCCAGTCATCCAAGTCCACTGACAAAACTCAGAAGAGCAACTAGGATAGCAAAAGAAAACCTGAGTATAGAAAGCAGAAAAATGAAACAAAAAGAATAAGTAGAATAAAAATATCAAAAGGATTGAACAGAAAATAAAGAATATGGAAAACAAGCAAAGAAGATCCAATAGACACGTAATAGACACGTAATAGAAGTGTCTCTTCCCACTCCTGCTAAAAAAGGAAAGTAAGAAAATAGAGTAGAAATTATTAAAGAAAACTTTCCTGGAGAAAAAAATGACTTGAACCTGAATATCTGAAGGGGATATGATGTGCCTGAAACATGTCCAAGAATAGTTAACTCTAAAACATAGTATATTAGAATTATTGGGCTTTATAGAAATCCTTTTGCCATAGATAAAATGTTTGAGTAACTTATATGGGATTAGACCTTCACAGAATACTTTTAAGTTAAAAAACAGTGGAATGAATGGAATAACATAGTACAGATACCCAAGAAAGAAAATGTGAACCAAAGACTTTTTTTTTTTTTTTTTTGCAGTTTTTGTCCAGGGCTGGGTTTGAAAGTGCCACCTCTGGTATATGGGCCAGCGCCCTGCTCCTTTGAGCCATAGGTGCCACTCTGAACCAAAGATTTTTTTTAGTTCAGCTGAAGTGACCTTCAAGTACAAAGGCCACAGATAAATTGTGATGGAGCTGAATCAGGGACTATTGCTCCACATGCTTTTCTTGAGTAATCCATTAAGCAGTGAGCTTCAGATAATCAACTGGTGGTGAATATATTTAACTAAAGACTAAATAAAGACTGAGACAAAATACAGGACCTAAGGGTGACAAATACTATGTATTTGCTATATTCTCCGATAATAAAGTATAATTCAGCTATCACAAATGGGAAAAGAAGGAAGAGAGTATACAGAAAGTAAAGTTGATGACTGCCTTAAAGGTATTATTTAGTATTAAGAGAATATTATTTTACAGAGAAGGAAGACTGGGGGAAGAAAATTTTACTAATTTCAGTTTTGTTCAAAGTAGGGAATCAAAAGACCTGCACCATCCAAGTTGGCCATCAGTCACACTTGGCTATTTAAATTTAAATTAGTTAACATTAAGTATAATTTAAAATTAAGTTTCCCAATCATACTAGCTATATTGGAAGAGCCACACAGCCATGATGACTAGTGGCTACTACATTAGAAAACATACATACAGAACATTTATAGGAAGTTCTTTGGACAATGATACAACAGATACCATTTTTAAAAGAAGTTCTAAGGATATTAACCTAAGATATTAGTATAAAGGTAATCACTGGAGCAAAAATGCAATACTAAGAGAAATACTAAAAAGGAATATAGATCCAACAGAAAAATATTTTATATGTAAAGATAAACATAAAACAATACTGACATAGAATTTTTTTTTTTTTTTTTGGAGACAAAGTCTCACTATGTCACCCTGGGTAGAGTGCCATAGTATCACAGCTCACAGCAATCTCAGACTTTAGGGCTCAAGAGATTATCTTGCCTCAGCCTCCCTCCCTAGTAGGTAGGATTACAGGCACCCACCACAATGCCTGGCTATTTGTTTGTTTGTTTGTTTGTTTAGCAGGATAGGGCTGGGTTTGAATCCATCAGCCCTGGTGCATGTGGCTGGCACCCTAACCACTAAGCTATAGGCACTGAACCGAGACTAATATTAGTATGTTGGATATATCCATAACTGAAAATGGGTTTAATTCACCAATTCAAAAGTACACAGCAAAATCCAACTCTATTAACACACACACAGATCATAATCTATATCTGATAAGATAGAAATCTACCCAGAAATCACTGGAAGACAAAGATTTTATACTGCTAAAGGCTATTCAAAGGCAGAACAGGCGATATTTATACAGCTAATAATACAGCAACTTTATGAAGCATATATTACGAGAGTAAAGAAGAAGAGAGAAATATACTAATAGAAAACATTAATGTATTTTTTAAGATGAGATAGATCAGATGGATAAAAATAATGATTGATAACACAGAAAGTCTAAGCAATATTAACAATAGAGCAGAGGTTTATTATTGCTGATCCTAGTTGAGATAAATGACTTTTGTTCAAATGCACAGTCATAAACATTAAGCATACTGGGCCACATGAGAAATACTAATAAATTATTAAAAATAAATATAGCATTCTTATCTCAAGGCAATCAAGCTAGAAATAACAAAAGTCAGAAAACGAAAGACCTTTCTACCTGCAAATTTAAAATAACCTCTTAAATACTTCATAAGTTTAAGAAAAATATTTAAAAATGCAGAATTTCTTGAAAATGATAATGAAAAATGACATAGAAACTATGTCAGATAAGTAACACAGTGTATATAAGATTTTTAATGCGACAAATCTATATGTGATACGTATGTACCAAAATCAGAGACATCACAAGAAGAGAAAACTATGGACCAGTATCTCTTATAAATATAGATATAAAAAACCTTAACAAAGGGCAGCACCTATAGTGCAGTGGGTAGGGCGCCAGCCACTTACATTGAATCTGGCGGGTTCGAACCCAGCCCAGGCCAGCTAAACAACAATGACAACTGCAATCAAAAATAGCTGGGCGTTGTGGCAGGCGCTGGTAGTCCCAACTACTTGGAAGGTTGATGCAAGGGAATCGCTTAAGCCTTAGAGTTTGAGGTTGCTGTGAGCTGTGATGCCACAGCACTCTACTGAGGGCCACATAGTGAGACTCTGTCTAATTAAAAAAAAAAAACCAAACTTCAGAAATCAATTTAACAAAAGAAATGTAAAACCTACACTCTGAAAACTGCAACACAGTATTGAGAAAAAAATTAAGGAAAAAGTCACCAGGTTGGGAATGGTGGCTCATGCCTATAATCCTAGCACTTTGAGAGGCTAAAGCAAAAGGTTTCTTGAGCTCAAGGGTTCGAGGTTACAGGGAACTATAATGACTCTACTCCACTCCAGTCAGGGTGACAGAGACCCTATGTCTAAACAAATTAAAAATTGAAAAAAAAAAAAAAAAAAGCAAAAATGTAAACAAATGTATATATAATAAAATATGCATGAGGGAAATCACGAGGTATTTAAAATACCTCAGTGAATTAACAAACCCCAACTCTGTTTAGGTTAACATGAAACAAAATCGTCATAGTACAGATCGATTGCTGAAGCTGCCCTGTCAGATGCCAACACACACTTTGTGCCTCCAGTATGTCCCTTCTAGATTCAAGAATGTTGTTCCTGTGACTAAACCCTCTCTAGTCTGCCTCATCCGTTCATCACTTTCTGCAGATTTGTTCTTCCTGCACATACACGCAGGCTTCATCAGCCCCTGCTTGAGATACCCTGGACAACCTTCACTTCTATTCTCCTTACCACAAAGCCTGCAGCAGGCTGGCTCTCCCCACCTCCCTTTTTTTCCTGAGACCCCTGCAACAGGGCTCTGCCCTATTCACAGCACTGAAACTCCCTGACAAGGTCACAGTTGGCCTCCATGTGGCTAAATCCTATGGCCACTTCCCTTCCTTCTCTTTACTTGGTCTCTTAAAGAGCATGCACCTCAGCAGATGGCTTTCTCCTCCTTAAAATGTTTTCTTCTCTTGATTTCAAAGACACCACAATCTCTCTAAGTGAGCTCATTCTGGCCTCTCCCTTTAATTATTTTAAAGACTGCAAATTTATTTTTTTGGTCCTGACCTGAGTGTAATTAACAGCCTATCAACACTTCCACTGGGAGGCAGCACATATATCCCAAGTATAATGCAGCTCAAACAGAACTCTTGACTTGATTCTTTCCCCTGCCCAAACTTATACCTCCCCCATCTCAGTATCAGTCTTGTGGAAAACATAATCCACATTGGATTTAATTTATTAGGGCCACTTAAATTCTTCTGACAGCATTTCTTTTAGTAAAAAAATCTTTTTACTATGTTTTTAATTTCTTGTTTTTAATTAAGTTATATATACATAGATAATGAATACATTTATGCCTTGTGGGATTCAATGTGTTGATTATTTGTACAAATTGGATTGCTTACATCCTACTAATTCACATAGCTTTCACCTCATTTACTTAATCACTGTGTTAAAACATTTTGTTCTATATTTGATAGATTTGACTTCTACCCTTGCAATATGCTCCATAGGTGTGGTCCCACCATTAACCCTCCCTCTACTGAACCACTCCCCTCACTTCCCCCCACTTCCCTCCTTCATCCTGGGCTATACTTGTGATTCATCTTTCTTATGAAAGTGTGAGTGAATATAAATTGGCTTCATAATACTACTGAGTACATTGGACATTTTTTTTCTATTCCTGAGATACTTTACTAAGAAGAAGATTTTCCAGTTCCATCCATGTAAACATAAAAGAGGTAAAGTCTCCATCTTTTTTTAATGCTGCATAGTATTCCATGGTATACATATACCATAATTTATTAATCCATTCATGGGTCGATGGACATTTGGGCTTCTTCCATGACTTGGCAATTAATTGAGCTGCAATGAACTATATGGTACAAATATCTTTGTTGCCAAGTGATTTTTGTTTTTTTGGATATATACCTAGTAGAGGAATTGCAGGATCAAATGGAAAGTTGACATTTAGATCCCTGAGTATTCTCAAAACTTCTTTCCAAAAGGAATGTACTAGCTTGCATTCCCACCAGCAGTGTAGAAGTGTTCCCTTTTCTCCACATCCACGCCAACATCTGTAGTTTGGGGATTTTGTGATGTGGGCTACTCTTATTGGAGTTAAATGATATCTCAAAGTGGGTTTGGTTTGCATTTCTCTGATTATTAAAGACGATGAGCATTTTTTCATGTGTCTGTAGACCATGTGCCTATCTTCTTCAGAGAAGCTTCTGTTCATGTCTCTTGCCCACAATGAAATGGGATCACTTGTTCTTTTCTTATTAATAAGTTTGAGTTCTCTCTGGATTCTGATTATTAGACCTTTGTTGGAAATATAAACTGCAAAAATCCTCTTCCATTCTGAGGGCTGTCTACTTGCTTTACTTACTATGTTCTTGGCAGTGCAGAAGCTTTTCAGTTTGATCAGATCCTGGCAATGTATTTTTGATGTTGCTCCAATGGCCCAGGGGTCCTCCTCATAAAATATTCTCCCAGGCCAATTATTTCAAGTATTTCTCCTGTACTCTCTCTAAGAATTTGTATAGTTTCATGTCTTAAGTTTAAGTCCTTTAACCAGTGAGTCCATTTTTGTTAGAGGAGAAAGGTATGGGTCCAGTTTCAGTCTTCTGTAAGTTCCCAGCCAATTCACCCAGCACCATTTGTTAAATAGGAAATCTTTCCCCAATTTATATTTTTGATAGGCTTATCAAAGATCAAATGACAGTAAGTGTCTGGGTTCATCTCTTGGTTCTCAATTCTGTTCCATACATCTACCTCTCTATTTTTGTACCAGTACCATGCTGTTTTGATCACTATAGTTTTATACTATAGTCTGAAGTCTGGTAGTGTGATTCCTCCTGATTTGTTTTTATTTCTGAGTAATGTCTTGGCTATTTGAGGTTTTTTTCTGTTTCCATATAAAATGAAGTACTAATTTTTTCATATCTTTAAAGTATGACAGAACTTTAAATGCTTTAATAGGGATTGCATTAAATCTGTAGATTGCTTTGGGTAGTATAGACATTTTAACAATGTTGATTCTTCCCAGCCATGAGCATGGTATGTTTTTCCACTTGTTAACATCTTCAGCTATTTCTCTTTTCCGAATTTCATAGTTCTCTTTATAGAGATCTTTCACGTTCTTTGTTGGGTACATTCCCATATATTTCATCTTCTTTGGCATTACTATAAAGGGAATAGAGTCCTTGATTGTTTTTTCACCTTGACTATTTTTGGTATAAAGGCTACAGATTTGTGAGTATCCTGAGATGCTGCTGTATTCCTTGATCATTTCTAGGAGTTTTGTAGTTGAGTCCCTGAGGCTTTCCAGATATACAATGATATCATCTGTGAAGAGTGACAGTTTCATCTCCTGTGATCCTATTTGGATATCCTTGATCACTTTTTCTTGCCTGATTGCAATGGCTAAGACTTCCATTACAATGTTAAAAAGCAGTGGAGACAAGGGGCAACCTTGCCTAGTTCCTGATCTGGGTGGAAATGATTTCAATTTTACTCCATTCAATACTTTATTGGCTATGGGTTTGCTATAGATGGCTTCTATCAGTTTAAGAAATGTTCCTTCTGTACCTATTTTCTTAAGCCTTATGATCAAGAAAGGATGCTAGATATTATCAAAAGCTTTTTCTGCATCAATTGGGAGAATCATATGGTCTTTGTTTTTTGTTTATGTGATATATTATATTTATAGATTTACATATATTGAACCATCCTTGGAACCCTGGGATGAAACCCACCTGGTCATGATGTAAATAATTTGTTTGATGTATTGCTGAATTTTGTTTGCTAAGATCTTATTAAATATTTTTACATTAATATTCATGAGAGATATTGGTCTATAATTTTCTTTTCTTATTAGGTCTTTTCCTGGTTTGGGGATCAGTGTGATATTTGCTTCATAGAATGTGTTGGGAAGTATTCCTTCTTTTTCTATGTTTTGGAAAAGGTTAAGGTTTTTTACAGGAAAATACTTTTGAAGTATGCATGTAACTGCCCATTCTTTTAAAGAAAATCTACTGCAATCAAAGTTATCAACCTCCAGAAAAATCACACATAGCATTACAAAACATATCCCCCCAAAGTGTACCATATGCACAATTGGAAAATACAAAATTAAAATTGTAAGTAACAGGTCAGCTTCCTATTTACAAGAATGTGAAAAGTAGTCCCATTTTTAGCACTGTTGTATAAAGAATTGTCTTCCTCTTGGGATCACACTTTACAAAAGCTGTTTTTGAAATGAGATAACAGAGCAAGCTAGAGCATCTTAGCAATGTCATCTTATTAAAATTTTTTTAAAATTTTTATTACTTTATCAAAACATGTCCCATAGGTGTGTAGGATTCATTTTTAAAATTCTTCCTAGAAATAATATACAAAGGAGAGGCATATTTATCCCCAATCACACTCCTGGAAGATGCTTCCCATGGTCAAGAAGGGTCTTCTCTCTCTTCTTTTCCGTGGTTGTTTTTGGCCTTAGCATGTGTTAAGATGTAAGATTTCAAACTTCTTATTACAACCATTGAAGAGGCACACATAAGGCCTGTCTCCAGGACGGTATGGATTCGCACATGTGTGCGCAAACTGAAGTCCAGTGAAAAGAGTTTCTCACAGCCTTCAAATGTGCACTGAAAGGGCTTCTTTCCAGTTGGAACAAATTGATGTCGTTTTAGTTTTGAGCTCTCAAGAAAAGCTTTGCCACATTCTGCACAGATGTGGACTCTGGGACTGCGGGTGTGCAGAAGTTTTCTCATGGCAGATTTATCCCTGAACATCTTTGTGCAGCCTTTATGAGGGCAAGCTATTATTCTTGGAGCATAGTCTTCTTTAATTTTCCTTGGCTTCATTCTAGCAAATTCTGCCAGTTGTTTGGGGTCTGAGAGGTCAATCCCAGGTATTCCTCCAGGAAAGCTTTTTTCCTGTCACATACTCTAAATAATCATGGGGCGAGTTCTCTCCAATGATTTGTTCTTCAACCACTGTCTCACGGTCAATATCTTTTTCACCTGAGGACCACATGGTGCCCGAGAACTCGCCCTCCAGGGTCTTGATCTGCACCTGCTTCTGCTCCCACTTCTTGTTGCCTGGGTCGGTGCCGCCGCCGCCTGCCGCGCCGGCCCCGCCGCTGAGGTAACTCTTCTTGCCGCTCTTCTTGCCGCCGCCCT
>CAUYPK010071712.1:0-73458 GCA_963574355.1 Loris lydekkerianus | reverse complement strand
TAGATTCTTGGTTAATGAGCCAGTGATATTGGACCTCGACCTGATTTAACTGCCTCTAACCTTTTTTTTGGGATACAGGGCCCAAAGGTGAAGGGTAAATAAGGGTAGCAGGGGAAGAAGGTAGGGTAAAAAACAATGTAGGCCTGTCCACAGGGAAACATCTATAAATTTTAAAGCATCTTTATACTTCTTACAATTTTTTTTGTGTGTGTGGTATTTAAATAACTTTCAGAAATTTCTGGTGAAGACTTTGTGGAGCAGGTGTTAATGATTCCCCTCTTGCCAGAGGGAGAGTGAAGTTCAAGTTCAGATTATAGGGGTGTCAAAGGTCCTACGGCAGAGCTATTAACAGAATGTGATCCATTCACACTGTCTTCAGGCGTGAGATGAAGGTAGTTTTTAGGGCACTGATTTCAATGTCATGTGAGTAGTGAAAAGCGTGAGAAATCTGGGTATTGATGCTTGTATCTGGTTCTTGAATCAGTTTCCAGTAAGAAGTGGAGGAAGGCATAGCTGCAAGCAGTATTCTCTAATGGGCTGAGGTGAAGATATTGAGAAAGAGTTTCAGTTCTGGGAGTGTGACATCCAGATTAGTTCCAGTTACTCCTTCTGTTGAACTCTCTTGTCTGTTGACTTTCTTTCCTGTCTTCTCTCCAAATGGGAAAGGTTTCAAGCCTGGTCCTGATGGTCAGCTTGACTTAGTTTCTTTTGTTTGTTTTTTGTTGTGGCGATTATTGACAATGTTTAATATAGCTGGTTTGGAACATCATGTGTTCTTTTTACTGGTACCTGTCTACGATACCTAACATGATAGGGGGTGATAATTGTTCAAGTTTTGAGGTCTAGCTTTATTGGTTGGTAATGGAGAACAAAGGTTATTGCAAAAAGCTCTCATTGGTATAATTAACTTTTTAGGCATTGGAATGATCCAACAATAAGAAAACAGATAGACACCCCTCATGTCTTTTGCTCTGCAACCAGTAAATATTTATCTGCAAATACGTAGCAAAATACAGAATGAGAAGTACATTAAATTTCAAGGATGAGGACGGGAGGCTAGGAATGCTGTCTGCTTGGAGTCCCTACAATAGCCTCACTTCTTTAACATTTCCTTTTCCTCACAGGAAGTCCATCAGCTGAACCTGGAAAAAGCTGTGTGTCACTAAATCCCGGAAAAAATGCAAAATGGGAAAATCTGGAATGTGTTCAGAAACTAGGCTACATTTGCAAGAAGGGCAACAGTACTTTGAATTCTTTTGTTATTCCCTCAGGTAAGTGATCTGTTTGGTCTGACGTGGGTGAGATGTCAGAATTTAAAGATGAATACCATTTCAGCTTCATTGTAGCTGTTATGAAATGATTCCAGAGGTCTCCCGGGGCAAACCATGAAAGATAGGCCTGCAATATTTCATTCTGTTGCTTACTACTACTGGTTCCTAGCATTTCCTGTGTGTGCTGCCCTGTTTGGGCATTGTGCAAAGCCTTTCACATAAATAAGAATTTTATCTTCACAGCAGTTCTATGAAGTAGGAATTATCGTGTACATGTGATAGGTGAAAAAAAAAAAAAAGATACTCAAACGGTACATAACACGTGCACATACGATAAAAGTGGAATCCACGCTAGGATAACTAATACCTGAAAGGGATATTTTTATTATGTTCTCCCAGATCTGAGTTCCCATGAAGTTCTGACTTACACTAGTCTTCAGAGAATGGACTCAAACCTCCAAAAAGTAGTAACTGGATTTTACATACAGGTCAATGCCAGGAAATAAAATTAACTATGTTCTCCATTGTTATTTTATAGAAGAATTAAAGTACTAAGGCAGAGATTAATTCTTTCTTCAAATTTACTAAAAGCAAAGTACTTTCTAAAAAGAATTGTTTATGGAGAGTAAACAGTGCTTTACATGGTTTAATTTATTTATTAGCTGCTGAGGGAACCAATCCGGTGGCATTCTTGACTTTTTTCTTCTTGATTTTGAAAGCAGTTTCATTGGTTTTTAAAATATGCTTGACATAGCTACCCTGTTTCCCTGAAAATAAGTCATCCTCCGAAAATAAGACCTACTTACAGGAAAGATAAGACATCCCCTGAAAATAAGACCTAGTGCATCTTTGGGAGCAAAACTTAATATAAGACACTGTCTTATTTTCAGGGAAACAGGGTAGAAACTTCAAAAGGTACAAAAATGGTAACATAATAATGTTTTCCTATCACCTCTGAACCTCTCACACCCCGTTCTCCTCCCTGGAGAATAATAGTTTCTGGGTGTGGATCCTTATTTTGTTATTCTGTGAATATATAAACAAATATATTTATAATTATTTTTGTCTATTTAGTACAAATAACAGTATATACCATGCATATATCCTTGACCCTAAGTTTCCCACTAACAACTTTGTACATCATTCCACAAAGGACAAAAATAGCTTCTGCATTCATTTTCACAGCTGCCCAACAGCAATTGCAGAAAGAGAACTTTGATTTTTTTTGGCCAGTCCTTTGTTAATGGACTTTGGTTGACTTCTAACCTTTTATTACTACAAATAATTCTGAAGTGAATAAATTTATATACACATCATCTCATGAATTTTCTAAATCCTACATTCCTACTTGCTGGATTCAGAAGTATGTGTGTTGGCAATTTTAATTGATAGGGATTTAGCCAAGATCTGTAATGGATATTGGTGAGGGTCCTGGTTATAGGGTGTGAGGGTCCTGGTTATTGGGTTTGATTATACTTTAAAGGCCCACTGTAAGGGCCCTCTAATAAAACCACTTAAAGCACTGTTCACCCTCCATAAACAGGCAAATTTTTCTAGAAATTTGCTGGATCCTCTCAGGGTAAGCCAAATTATTCTTTATTTCACCTCCTCCGTTCCTCCTGTAGGAGAAATAGTATAAATTCTTTCTTTTTGGAAGAGCTCATACAAGTCTCTTTTTTAAGACACTGAATTCCTCTCTTTGGGGAAGAAGAGAGAATGCTTATTGTATAGTTTCTCTGGTAGAGGAGGCAGATTTCTGTAACTTGGACTTATTGGTCAACCTGCCAGTCTTAGGCTCTTCCTCTGTAAGATGGAAGTTTTAATACCTCTTCTTCCTGTGAAATCTTGCTTGTATTTTTAAGCACTCATCAAATTCTCTGCTATGCCTCCCTTGCCTCCCTCACTAACCCCCACTTGACAGTGGTTTCTGAACATCTCTATACTTCCTGGATTAATTATAACAATATCTATCAACTGAAATAAACTGCAGCTTGGAAAAGTATAGGAGAGATCAAATCACGCAGAATACGTGATCGGGACCCCTGGACAAGAATTCAGCCTCATACCCTGTTAGTCCTTGAGATACTACCCTGTTTGTCAATAATTTCCAGGTCTCTAGGGCTGTGCTATCTGGTTCAGCAGCCACTAACCACACGTGGGCATTGAGCACATGAGATGTGGCCAGCTCGAATCAAGACAGGCTGCATATGGAAAATGCGCATTAGATTCCCACAACTTGGTGTGGGGAAAAAAATGCAAAATTTCTCATTTTTTGATGGATTCCTGTGTTAAAATGATAATATTTGAGATATGTAATCTCAAATGAAATGTATTATTTAAAGTGAAGTTGACCTGTTCTTTTTTTCTTTTTTTTTCTTTTTTTACTTTTATTTACAATCACTACTACCAAATTTTAAATTCTGTATGTGGTTCACATTTGTAGAGCTTGCATTCTATTTCTATGGCCCAATGTTGCTCCTCCATAAAAATAAGGTTTTGTGGCTGCCTCAGAAAACTCCCCTTCATTTCACTTGAGTTCGTTGTTTTTCTGCTTTAAAATATTTTAAAATTCATCTGTTTTTCTTTCTTTCTTTCTTTCTTTTTTTTTTATTAAATCATAGCTGAGTACATTGATGCATTTATGGGGTACAGTGTGCTGGTTTTATATACAATTTGGAATACTTACAACAAATGGGTTAACATAGCCTTCACTGTTTATGCTGTTCACCTGCTAGATTTGACATGTACCCTTGTAAAATGCACCACACTTAACGATGTTCAGTTTTTGAAGCACTTGGCATTGGCTGACCCTTTCAGTTTCCTAAGTAGCAAAATTAGAATAATCCACCAGAGAGCTCTAGAGCCCTACTAATGTAACTTTTCTTTTCTTTTTTTTTCCTTTCCTTTCCTTTTCTTTTCTTCCCTTTTCTCCCTTCCCTTCCCTCCCCTTCCTTCTTCTGCCTTCCTTCTTTCACCACTGGAAGTGTACAGAACTCAAGAGTATTGAGGAAATAGAATTTTTAAAAATATGCATTTTTCTATGATAATACATAATCCAGTGTTTGGGCATTATGAGTGACTATTTATTTGAATAACTACTATGCAGGGAATCCTGGGCTTAAACAAAGTGCTTCAGATACTCTCTGCCTTTAAGGGATAATGGGACTGATTCATTAAAATAATAACAAAGAAAGTTACTCTCTTTTGAAGACTTATTAAGGCAGACATTTGAGAACATTCAATGGCAAGCTTAAGTAAATATGTAAATTGACTTTCATTTGGTGATACAGACCCTCTCTAAACAAAACATGCCGCTAAATGTTAATCAACTGCCATATTTCAAATACAACTTCAATTCTTTTTCTTGGCAAACACTCAATATACATGTCTAGACCCTGTGCCAGGTTCAAGGGCATATAGCGTAAGTAAGGTGAGTCTTCCACCTTCAAATATCTTTACTGTTATCTTCCCCAGTTCATTTTCATTAAAGTAAATTTTTGCAATGTCTAATCATGATTATGGAATTTGATCCTAATATTAGTAACAATAATGAGGATATTGACCATTGGCTTAATAAAACAATAATTGTGCGGTATTTGTAATTTTTAAGCACATTATTCTTTTCCAGTTTGGAAGAACACAGAGTGGGTAGAGTTTAACACTAGTATGAGTTTTATCTTTAATTTTTTTTTTGGCACATATGGATACTTTGATTCATGTGATGTGACTTGGTTAAGATCACACAACTTGTGGCAAATTCAGGTTTTAGTGCAAAAACGTCTGAATCAAAGCCTCCTCGCCACGAGAGCACATGTCATTTTGGGAGAATAATTAATAGCAGTGGATCTCTGCTATTAAGGAATGGGGGGTGGGGTGGGTCCAAGGCTTGGGGTGCTATGGTTGCAGTGGCTCTGGCCCTGTCCCCCACCCATTCTACTGTCTGTCCACACTCATCTGTCCCATGGCTGCTTATGAGTATCACCTGCCTTTGAAGAGTGACCGGTTCCCAACATCCACAGAATAAGGGCAAATTAAAACCTATTAGGGGCTATAATATCTATCAAACCTTTAACAGTGCATAATAGATGCTTTGTACAGATTTGTTGATAAGATGTAGATAAAATTAGGCGGTCTGTTGTACCTTAATGTGGTCTTATGGGTACTTTTGCTCTTTCTTTTAGTCTAAAACCAAAATAGAATATGTCTAATCTATTTGTTGTGAATATATAGTATTTGCCAGAAAAATAAGTATTACCTTAATTTGCCTAATAACTATGAACTTGTTTCATGTACAGAATGATAACATCTATGGTTATCATTTTAAACACATCTTCTCTTTGAAATGTTTTACTAACTTATTTTTTTCCTTTTTTTTTTCTAGAAAGTGATGTGCCTACTAACTGTCCTAGTCATTGGTGGCCATATGCCGGATACTGTTACAAGATTCACAGAGGGGAGAAGAAAATCCAGAGAGATGCCCTGATTGCATGTAGGAAGGAAGGTGGTGATCTCGCAAGTGTCCACAGCATCGAGGAATTTGATTTTATTTTCTCCCAGCTAGGATATGGTGAGAAATGTTACACTGCTCGTATGCTTGAGTGTAGTCTTGGGAACTCCTCTCGCCACCCTCCACCCCACCCGTCTCTTTGAAATTTAATCATAAATTAACAATTAAGCAATTTTATAAATATAACACATCAAATCATGCCTACAATGTGAAAATTGATAGCAACGTAAAGAATTCCTATCACTAAAAGATAATCCAGTTTATCTTCTTTTAACATGTAGTCAGTTTATGGATAGATTTTAAATGTTATCTTTCTGTAAATTATCTAGATTCAGAGCAGTCTGTCTTTAAACTTGTTAACATTGTTTAATTCTTTGGAATCTTTTTTTGTGTGTGCATGTGTTTGTGTATTTTCTTTTGTTAGGTACAGATTTTATCTCATAAGGAAGGTCTCTTTTTTTTTTTTTTTTGAGACAAAGTCTCACTTGGTCATTCTTGGTAGAGTGCTGGCATCATAGCTCACAGCAAATTCTAACTCTTGGGCTTAAGTGATTCTCTTGCCTCAGCCTCCCAAGTAGCTGGGATGATAAGTGCCCGCCACAATGCCCAGTTATTTTTTAGAGACAGGGTCTCACTCTTGCTCAGGCTGGTTTTGAACTCATGAACTCAAGAAACCTACCCGCCTCAACCTCCCAGAGTGCTGGAATTATAGGCATGAGCCACTGCACCCAGCTAGAGAGGTCTCTTAATGAACCATATCACACTTTGGATTTTCTTTTCTTTATGGAACTAGCTATAGTGGTGAAAAAAAGGGATTTATTATTATTTTTTTTTTATAGTGGTTAGGTGTTGGCATAAACCATTTAAAGAAATGTATGTCTCTATTTTAGGTATATAATTTTAAAAATACATAGAGAAGGTACTAACCGGAAGAAAAAAGTGGGTCAAATGAACTGGGACTGCTTATCTTGTAGAAGAGCTGGCTGAGAAACAACTTAGTGATCCTGAGCATTTGGCAATCGTGGTTGATGAAATGATTATCATTTTCATGTTGTACAGAGGAGGCTTCTAAGTGATAGCTGTGACTATTCTTCACTTCCCCCCAGCAAAATAAGAGGAAACGGATGTTGCTGATGTGGTGACAGCACCTGCCCCATAGTGCTGGGAAATTGACAGGGTTGAGGGAGCAGCAATTAACAAATAGATTAGAACAAAATACAGCACCAGCAGAGAAAGACTTAAATGACTCCCAAACAGTACTACTCCCAGCTCCGGTGCCAAAGGGAATTCATCTTCCTCTTTAATCTCATTTGTCATTACAGACCATTAGAGTAGCCAGCTGCAGCCTGTTCATCATTTGTGGGCAATTCTTTGTCTACCTAGCCTAGAAAATTCAGACTAAAAGATAATAATGGAATCAAACTATGTGTGAATAACAGTTATTTAAGTTTATCATGACACTTAGAATAGCTAATAAAATCTGCCAGTGAATCAGAGGAAAATAGGTGAGTCGAGGTTCTATAGAACGGAGGTGCAAATTTTGCTCTCCTTTCTGTAACGTGATGTACTAATAGAAGAAACTAATATTTTTATGGTTTATTTTGGGAAGTCAGGATGGCCAAAATTGATTTTAAATTCTGCTTGAAAATTTGCAAATAAATGAGAAAAGCTTCCATTAAAAAATACTGGTGAGGATTTATTTATTGAAAATAATAAAATAATTTCAAAAAGTAAAGTTATAAAGTTAATATTATTGCTTCTAGGACAAAAGCCTACAAAAACCTTATTTAGCTAGTTGAGATCATATCTTTTGTATTAGTCATGGAAATATATTTCAAGGGGGCACATAGGGACCTGCCCATGTAAGTTATAACTATACCAACTAATTTATTATGACTTCCCCAACTGGTTTATCAAACTCATTTTCACAACTTTATACTCACATATTTATTTTTGTAGGATCAAGATTAAATTTAAGAATTTCAAATACTATAGGGGGAGAACAGATTAGCAAGAAGAACATTTACAGGAAAATTCATCATACTTGATTTTTTTCTTTATTTCAGGTTAATGTGAGGGTACAAACACCTAGGTTATAATATTTGCGTTTGTTAGGTTGAGTCCCTGTTGTAGCTGTGCTCTCATGGAATGGGCATAATGTAAGGGCATATGGCACACTGCTTAATACTTTATTATAATTATGGGATTTGGGTGGTCCCCAATTTTTCATTGGTCTTCAACCGAGACCCTTGAAGGGTACATGAGGTCCCTGCTTAAAAGATCATGATCTGTCAAATCGAGTGAAAGGAAAAGGGGATCATCTTGGCAATGTCATTGTCAACCCATGGTACTGGAAACATCTGCTGGGGCTGGCAGGAGGCCAGACTGGGACTTCTCCAAAAGCAAAATTGAATGACAACTTTGAGGAGGAAGAGACTAAACCACTTGGCTAAATTCTTACATAGTGTATATTTTCCTTCTTTTCTGGGCTTCATCTTTACCATCCTTTGGCAAGCAATTTTATTTTACCATTCAGAGATAATACATTCAGCATTTGTGATGGAATTCCTTGTTGTGCAAATTAGATAATTGAGTATTCTGATTTTTTTTTTTAATTTTGAAGTATTTATTTTTCAGCTATGAAATCATGGACTTTCAAGCATTTTAGTTGTGTCTCATTTCTGTTCTGATATTTATAATTTTTTCAGATTAAAACTACTCATAAAATCAATAATGTCCTCAACAGAATTTCAAAACAAAATAATCACATTTTAAATCTATATTGGTTGCTTTGGTTTTAACCTCACTTGTGATTTGAGTTTTGCTGGTGTTTCATGACATCTTATGGTAAAAATAATTACAGATTCACTTTTATTTATAGAATTATAAATAAGTAGCAAAGGTCAGGAGCCAACTTGACTCTTCACTTTGTATTTCTCTCACTGTATAGATAATTTTCACTTCTAGTATAGTGATTGATTCTTTAAACGAATCAACTAGAATATTCTTTTATTATTATTATTATTTTTATTGTTGGGCATTCATTGAGGGTACATGGAACCAGGTTACATTGATTGCATTTGTTAGGTAAAGTTCCTCTTATAATTGTGTCCTGCCCCCAAAAGGTGTGTCACACACCGTGACCCCCCCAACAGCCTCCCTCCTTCCCTCTCTCTGCTCTTCCCTTCCCCCAACTCCCTCCTTCCAATAACAGTGGCTCTAAATTTTTGTTGTTTTCAATCACTTGTAAGATTTGAGAGTAGGCAAATAGATTTGTGTAAATAGGCTATTGTATTTCTAACAATATGATTGCAGTTGGCATGGTGAATTTAAAAAGTGGCTTCACATACTAGGGAGTAATAATAGAGCTACCCCAATTTCATTTTTCAGCTCCCAGGAGATGTAACTTATAATGGTGCAACTGAAGAACACAGTCAGATTCACAGTGTTGTACACAACCTAAAACAGACAGCATAAAACAGAGTTGGCATATACATCTACAGCATTACAGATTGAGGTTAATACTCCAGAGGAGTATCCTTTATGACGGTGATGTTTGCATGGCAGTAGAGCCCTACTGATAAAGCAGAGAGCCTTCCTTTCCTGCTACCCTCCTGACCTATGGAAAGCAACCTTTGTATCCTACTTTTGTGGTTTTCTTCCTGTTTAGAGTCAAGTGATGAGCTGTGGATTGGCTTAAATGACATCAAGATTCAAATGTACTTTGAGTGGAGTGATGGGACCCCTGTAACATTCACCAAATGGCTTCGTGGAGAACCAAGCCATGAAAATAACCGACAGGAGGACTGTGTTGTGATGAAAGGCAAGGTGAGGCCACGTGCACTGCTGGTATGTAGTAAAACCATTAGGGGCTTTCCTTTCTGTCCTGCTGAATGACATATATTTGTTTACACTGGTTTTATTCTAGGTAAATTGATATGGATCAAAGTTGAACCAAAATTCGGATTCAATTTCTTGAATCTCTTTGAATTGTCTAGCAAAGTCAAAAGGAATCACAAAGTCCATGGACAGAGACCTTTAGTTAAAGGACAACATTGACCAATGCGGGATTCACATGATAACCTTGGTTCTATTTGGTTGCTCTGAGTAGACGCAGACCTAGTTAGAACGATTCTGGTTCCACAACCTAGAGTCTGTCTTTGAAAAGCTACATTTATTTTTTTCATGTGACATGGAAGTGTCATGTGAAATGATTGCCTCCATGATTTAAGTAGGACCTTCGTGATTGAAGACTATCATCGGATTATCTTTTGTTCATGGCCAGTAAATATAGTTTTGCTTTGTGACTTATTCCCTCATTTGCAAAATAGGGATAAGAATGATACCCAGATCACTTGTGGATATGAGTAATATGAGTATTAAACGGGATAATGCATATATTGTGGACAGTTCTGGTCCAATTTTACTATTCAATCAATATTAGCTACTATTTTTGTCACTGTGGTTGTTTTTATTGTGATTGATGGAAAGTTTAAGAATATGTGTTAACTATCCAAAGAGTAGGCAGAAGAAATCAGAGAGGATTTGGGAAGGAGATGAAAAGATAGTTTAGCTGAAAGTGCTAGAGGCAGAAGGGGTGAGTAGAAACATTAATTAGCATTGAATGTTAAGAAACAGGAATTATCTCAGGAGCAGAAAGACTACATTTGCAATTTATAAGTATTGCTCCAACTGAGGGCTTGGGCACCAGGTTGCAGTGGGTTGACACCCGAAGAGAAACAAGGAATTACAGACATTTTTCTAGACATTTTGCAGTTAAGGGAAGGAGAGAAGAGGTAACATTAACGTGAGATCTCTAAGGAAGGGGGAGAAGGTAGAATTTGAAACAAAGTGGAAGGTGGAGCTTTAGACCAGGGAGAACATTCATTTGTTGAGATTAGAAGAAGGAAGGAAAGATGACTTTGGTTTCAGGTTTGTTTTCAAGTTCAGCGCGCTGGGCAAGGGAGTTGTTTCTGGATGGTTTATATGCATTTGGTGTAATGGAAGATAGAAATGAGTGCTCAGACTGGTGAGAATGCAGCATGCAGTGCTCCTGTGAGCACTGTCAGCTAAGAACTTAACAAGCATTTTTAGTTTCTGGATCACTCCAAATAGTAGCTTGAACTTGTAGAATATAAAATCAGATGGGGGTTGCAGTCTCTTTTTACAACTTTGTAGCCGCAGTTAAATGTACTATTTACATGTAAAATGTCAATTTCTTTTCCTTTCCTTTAGGCAGTTGCCATTTTCTGTTAATAACCTCGAATTTTCATTTTCTTTCTCTAAGGGCCAATTACGAGAAAATAGTATCGATGTCCCCAAACTGGTGATCCTTTGTTTTTTTCTCTACCCTCTCTAAAGGATGGGTATTGGGCAGATCGAGCCTGCGAGTGGCCTCTGGACTACATCTGCAAGATGAAATCACAAGGCCAAGGTCCAGGAATAGTGGAAGTTGAACAAGGCTGCCGGAAAGTGAGTACAGAATGTACCCAGCGATTTCAGATCAGCAGATATTCTTTGATACAGTTGGTTTTATTTTTATATGTGAAAGTGCTTTTGGTTATCACAATAGCCAAATGTTTCAGCTGCGTCCAAACCTTGAATGGTTTATTATCAGTGTCTGTTAACACCATTCTCCCTTCACTTTTCTTTGGGAATTCTCCACAGTTAATATGGAATCACACAGGGCCAGTACCTCCTTTTGGAATGTCATGGGAATTAGAAGAGAGGGCACAGGGTGTTAAGATCACACGTCCACTAGCATGTGGTGGAGCTAACCAGATGAAGGTGGTTACAAGAGACTGTGCTTACAGGTTACAAGGACTGTTTATTATTTTAGAAAGTTACAATAATATACAATCTCTTGTGTATGTATACGATTAGGCAAAGAATACATACGTGTTCTGGTAATGAATCAAAGTACACTGGTTTAGGGGCAGGGGACCAGGATTCTAGCCTTATTGCTATTGACTATAAGAAAGCTATATGGCTTCTTTGGGCTAAAGTTTCCAGAATGCAAAAATTAGAAGAAGAATTTGGATAATTGCTAAGCTCCTTCATCTCTGTGGGAGATGATCCTATGGGTTATCAGTAATATTTCTAGCAGATAACTTCAAGTGGTCAATAGCAAACTATCCTTAGTCTTTTTTTCCCCCCCTGTTTCATAATATTTCCGAATTGCTTCTGTCTGGTGGGGATTCTCTTTAGTAGATCACAGAAATCAGAGGCAGGAAACCTAGACTCCAACTGGGACCCACAGTACTCAGTTGAACTGAATAGTCACACAAGCCTTTTCCTGTTGAGCTTTAGTCTCATCTGCATGACAGCAGCACCTCCCTGCAGGCCTGTTTTTTTTTTTTTTTTTTTTTGACTTTTTTGAGATGAAGTTTCACTCTGTCACCCTGGGTAGAGTGCTATGGTGTCATCATACTTCACAGCAACCTCAAATTCTTCATCTCAAGCGAGCCTCTGGCCTCAGCCTCCCAAGTAGCTGGGACTACAGGTGTCTGGCCCAATAGTTTTTCTGTGTTTAGAAGAGATGGGGTCTCCTTCTTGCTCAGGCTGGTCTCCAACTCCTGAGTTCAAGGGATCTACCCACTTTGGCTTCCCAGAGTGCTTGGAATACAGGTATATAATCTCATACCCACGCACCCACCCTTCCCACCCTCCCCAGGAAGGTAAAGACCAAAGAAAATGGTCCTTGCAAAATAAGTTTTTAAAAGCATAAAGAAACTGAAAATGCAGGCTTTTTGGTTATCATTTTCCTGTTTGATGACAGACTGGCTCTTCTTCCTCTTTTGTCCTTTCTCATTTCTCTTGAGTAAAAATGAAGTAGAAACTATTTTCTTTCTAAGAGTTTGATGTTGGGGTCCCATCATCCTGTAACCAACCCTAGAAGGCAGAACCTTCTTCTGTGGGACTGTACAAATAAACTATAAAGAAAAATGGAGCAGATAGCAGACAATCACAGCATGTTACAGAGATGAAGGAGCTTACCGATGATCCAAATTCCTCTTCTAATTTTTGCATTCTGGAAACTTTAGCCTAG
The DNA here is from genome assembly GCA_963574355.1 of Loris lydekkerianus. NCBI lineage: Eukaryota > Metazoa > Chordata > Mammalia > Primates > Lorisidae > Loris > Loris lydekkerianus. The sequence goes on along the minus strand of CAUYPK010071712.1, from coordinate 60,632 downwards.
AGACGCCATATAGCTCTCTTACAGTCAATAGAAATAAAGCTAGAATCCTGGTCTCCTTCCCCTAGACCAGTATACTTTGATTCATTACCCGAAAACTTATGTATTCTTTGCCTAATCATATACATACACAAGAGATTGTATATTATTGTGGCTTTCTAAAATCATAAACAGTTCTTAAATTTTGATTATTTTAACATAATCAATCTAAGTTTTTTATCTTTTTCTATTTACCACATATTGTAGTCTTGATAATCCAATTTATTCATTAGGATGGTTAGAATAAAAACAGGAGAATAATAGCAACCCTTTATGAAGACGGTTATTATTATCTTCTAATAAATTAGAAGGATATATAGTACTGATTAGAAATAAAAGGAAACTGAAGCATAGATAGATTAAATAATTTGGCCAATTTAAAAACACCTGCTCTAGGTATAGACTTCTTCCAAGGAGTAGGAAGATTAGAAAAAAAATCCACTTACTGGCAGTGGAAGGTAACAAGGTACTTGGTGGTGGTGGTGGTGGTGGTGGTGGGGTGTCTTTCTGATGAGTCAAAACCACAAGTCTGTTGTGAGACAGATCTGGGCTTCAGTTTTCAATTCAGCGTTATGGGATACCTGTCAGATGCACATGTATATCCTCCTTATAAACAAGTTCCGTCATCCAGGCTATGGGAACCTCACAGATGAGTGTCAAATCAAAAATTACAAAGTACACCACCAGGGTCTTCAGTTGGAGAAATTAATAGATAGGACATTGAAATACGTGTGTTTTTAAATGTTTGCAGAAAGAAAAGATGGACTTGAAACCATGGATCAGCCACCAGTTTTATGCAGTGTTTTAATTAGGATGCAATCTAAAATATTTTTCGTTTCTGCTAAAATTTTTTTGACCCATGAATTATTTCAGAGTGTGTGTATGTGTGTGTGTGTGTGTTAGCAGCAGTGGGAATTTTGATAGTGATGATTTTTGGTAGTAGAGTTTTGTTTTCTAGTTTCTAAGTGTCTGGGAAGATATTATTGATCTTAATTTCTCTGTATTGTGATCATGTAGCTTTTTTTTTTTTTTTTCATTTTTGTTGAGATTTTCTTTATGGTCTAGTTCATAGTAAATGTCTATAAATATTTCCAGACTGCTTCAGTGGAATGTTCTTTGATTATTGGGTAGAAGGTCTGTCTATGTTGAATAGATAAAATTTAGCAATTAAATTATGCAGATGGTCTACATTCTTAAGAATTTTGTCAGCTTTACACAATATGTGCCTTGTAATTCTGTCAACTTTTGCTTTACATAATTTGAGGCTGTGTTGTTATATCATTCTGATGAATCATCCCCTTAATTATTATATAGTTACTTTCTTCGTTCCCTAATGATGCCTTTCTTACCATAACATTTATTTTATCTAATATTAATATAGCTATGTCATTTGGTTTTAGAAATGTCCCTTGTAAACATATATCTGCATTTTTATTTTTAGTCTAATTTAAGAATCTCTGGCTTTTAACTAACAAATGAGTTTAAATTTGTTTTGCCTACTGATGATACATTTGGAATGATTTCTACCATCTTATTTTTGGGCTTTATTTTGTTTATCACTCTTTGCTGTTTTTCCTTTCCTTTCCTGCATTCCATTGGTTCTGTTAAGTAATCTTTATCCCATTTTCCCTCTCCTATGGGCTTGGGAATTGTATCTTCTACTTCTGTTTTTTTAAATAGTTCTCTCTCTATCAATATCTATATCTATATCTATCTCTATATATAGATATATAGAGAGAAATATATTGATATAGATATCTATAGCTCTACAGATATATATAGAGAGAAATCTAGAAATTTATATATCTATAGATATAGATAAGGAGGCTGAATGAGAGATGTATAGAATTGAATATAAATATCTATATATTTAGAGAGATATCTATATTTCTCTCTCTATAAATATATATCTATATTCCTCTTTCTATAAATAAATATATATATATATATATATATACATTGAGGCCTCAACATATATATGTATTTGAGACACAGTCTTGATCTGATGCCTGGGCTTAAGTACAGTGGCATGATTATAGCTCACTACAACCTCAAACTCCTGGGCTCAAACAATCCTCCTGCCTCAGTCTCCTGAGTAGCTGGGACGATAGGTGCACACTACCACACCTGGATAATTTATATATATGTATATGTATATAAATTATATATATATTATATATATCCTTGTGAGGATTCATAGTTGCCTTTCAATTTTTGAAAACTACCAGCTGTTAATTTTACTCACTGCTTCTGAAACGAAGGTCAGCATCTAACCTTCTCATTCTATTGTCTACGTTTTCTATCAACATATTTCTAACCCAGCGGTTCTCGACCTGTGGGTCGCAACCCCTTTGGAACAATGAGAATACATCGAGCATTAGGAATGTTGAGAACCACTATTCTAACTTCTCTTCATCTCTTTCTGTGCTACATTCACCCAATTAATTGATTTTCTCTGAAACCCTGTTTACTATATTGATTGAACGACCACTGTGTTTTTTTATGACTATATTTATTTTTCCAAAAAAAAAAAAAATCTCTTTTTTGATTTGTATCTTCCTCTTCTTTGGCCCTAGTATTTTGATATCTTGCTTTTGGGTATATTTTTTTCTTTTGTTACTAAATCATCTCAAACATGTTTATTTTTATAATTTTTTTTTTCAGTGTTTTATTATGTTAAGATCTTGATTCTCCCTTAACATGGACATTTTCTCACATGGTTTGTAATTTTTGATTGTGAGTTAGTTCCCATCTCCATTCCCACACCTTTCCCCAAATGTCATAGTCTCATCTGGGTTGTGGAAATATTTCTGTTGTGTGGTTTCATATTCTACTTCTTCACATGCTTAAGAGAATCCTCTTTTGTAGATCAAGTATCACTTGAATATTTCAGCTGTGGATTGTCATACAATATGGATAGTATAAAGTTGAAAGTTTTCTGCAGATAGCAGAAAATCATAGTGTGTTACAGAGATGAAGGAGCTGTGACACTGACTTGGCATTTATTTTCAAACTGAAGAGTTTGTTTTTTGGCACCTATCACTCCAGACAGAAGACAAGATTCTGTCATTTCCTGGTTCTGTGGGTAGAGTATTCCAGTTCTCACCTCAGATGTGTCAAAGGCCAAAGGTCGCATTCTGCATGGGCATTAATCCCTCAGCCCACTGTACCTTAATCTAGATCTGATATACCCCTGGGCAAGGGCAGTCTCAGCATGTGCATTTCCATTCAGATTTTAGTATATTACTTATTTTTGTACCTGGAAGATTTCCCCCTTCTTCCTTTCGAATTCTGGTATGGATTTTTAGTCTATCATTATGTTTTTACTTAGAATTTCTGTGTATTTGAAGATGGGAGAGGAGCCATACCAAATTACATTGCCCAGATGATTCAGTTTTACACTTACCACCTACTGTTGGATTCAATAGGCAACTGGGTTTGCTATTCCCCAAATTACCATATATACTTGAGTATAAGCCAAGTTTTTTTGGCACAAAATTTGTGCCGAAAAGCCCAAAGTCGGCACAAATTTTGTGCCGAAAAAACTACTCGGCTTATATTTGAGTATATACGGTATTTCTTACGGTTGCTTATTCTAAAACTGAAATCTTAGCCAATCTGTTCGGTTCCTCTGTAAACATTTCACAGGCAGTTTTCATTGGAAAATGCATCAGAAGTGGAGAAAATGACTGCTTTCCCATGAGGTATCATGATTTGTCACCTGAGGAATGAGGCACGACTTTTCTTTATTCATTTATACAGATAATTTTCATTGCATTTCAAAATTTCAGATTTGTGCTCTTTAGACATTTTTATTATTTATCCATTTATTTCATGACGGAAGAATTATGAAAATAATGTATCCTAATAAATATGTATGATAACCTGCTTGTGTCTTCCCTGCTTGGTAACATTAATAGGGCTGGAAAAGATATGGGTTTTACTGCTACTTGATTGGACACACGCTGTCAACATTTACAGAAGCAAATGAAACCTGTAAAAATGAGAAAGCTTACTTAACAACTATTGAAGACAGGTATGTAATTTTTTTAATTCATTCATTCATTCATGGCAGAGTTTCCCTCTGTTACTCCAGGCTAGAGTACAATGGTGTCATCATAGCTAACTGCAACCTCAAACTCCTGGGCTCAAATGATCCTCCTATTTCAGCCTTCTGAGTAGCTAGGACTACAGATGCCTGCCACTATGCCCAGCTAATTTTTCTTTTTTAATAGAGATAAGGTCTTGCTCTTGCTCAGACTGGTCTCAAACTCCAGAGCTCAAGGGATCTTCTTGTCTTGGCCTCCGAGAGTGCTAGGATTATAGGTGTGAGCCACCATGCCTCGCCTTAATTTTATTTTCATATATGTCAAATAGTGAAAAATATTCAGAAAAGTCCAGGTATCAGCTTGCTTTAAATTTCTGAGTAAATCGTGTGATGTTGTGATATGGTTTATAAAGGTAGAAGCATAAAAAATAACTTCCTTATTTAGATGCTTCATTGCAAACATTATAAACTATTATGTGACTTTTGGTACATATGAAGCAATATTCAAAAGAGTTTAATAATAACAATCTAGTAAATGTAATCTACAGAGCTAACTTTTTCCTGCTCTGCTGTAAGTCAAAAAATTTAAAGCAGCAAAAGTGAACACTGTCAGCTCAAAAATCCTACTTTGTATCTTTATCACTTTCTCCCACCTAAAAAAAGGGGCAGAGAGATTTACTGAATAATTCATTCTTTTTATTCTTTTCTTTGCCTCATAGGTCAAGAAAAGTCACATGGACATAGAGAATTCTTTGTAACTTTTGACCTCTAGGGACCCGTATCTTTTAAAGATTTATTTATTTATGCTTCACTTACTCTTTGCAAAGCCCTGGGTTAGGCACAGGAAAAAAAAAAATTTTTTTTAATTTTAGTATAGAGTGAAATAATAGATGTGGAGACTAATAAGGGGGAAGGATGAGAGGGAGGTAAGGCATCCAAAATTACCTATAAGGTAAAATATACGGGTGACAGGTAGACTAAAGACCCTGACTTCGCCACTGTGCAATTTATCCATGTAACAAAAACCCACTGGTACCCCCTAAATCGGTTGAAATAAGAAAAGATTTAAATTAAATAAAAATACCCAGTATAGATTTTTAAAAAATACTTTAAAATATTCATTTTATTTGCAGTAAAGAGGTAAAAAATTATTGTTTTAATACAAGAAGCTATATTTATTAGCCTTTCAAGGAAGGCCCAATAAAAATGTAGGGAATACTATTGATATTAAAAATACCTTGGTAAAAATGACAGTCATCATAATACTAGTAGCATAGCCTTTATAAAAGAAGTGTATTTCACCCCACATCCTGCTTTCATATACAATTAAATGTGGTACATCATTGCATCCTGATATAATGCTGACATCTGAAAATCAGAACGTAGATTCTTTTTATCTTCCAACAAGAGAGGTGAACTAATCTTTTGAGTACTAGAAGGTCATGTACTGGTCTGCATTATAATTCATCTTTTGGTCTATTGGAAGATTTCACTGTATCTTATTTTTCTTTATGTGTCTTTTATGAAGTTTATATTCAGTAGCTCCCTAACTATTGTTAAATGTGATTTCAGACACTTAAGAAAACTAAATTGACTTTGGAACATTTAATTGTATTTTTGTTCTTGTTTTGGGAATGAAATTGTTCAGATTCTGGTCAGACGAATGTTGTGTTCTTGTTAGTTCTCTCTGGAATCCCTTCCTGGTCTCTCTGCAGCCATCGACAGCTCTCTTTCTGCCTGAAACTTTGGGTACCTTCTTTCTTTTACTCAAAAGAGATTTTTGCCTGTGCAGCTGACTACCTACATATGGTTTTAAGTTTTTTAGTTAAGACAAACTTTCGGCTGCCTTGCCAACTGACTTGTATCGTTACCAGATTATGCCAAATACATAGACAAGAATTCAAAGGGAGAGAAAGTGCTGGAATTCATGATTCTGCTTCCTGTTCTTTCTAGAGATTAAATCTCTGCTTCTCTATATTTCTTGAGAACTTTTTCTTTTATTTCAGAGCTGTAATTGAAGAGCAAAATTGAGGGAAAATCCTTGTAAAGTATTTTATTTGCATTTATCTTCAATAATGTTACTGTCCCTTAACTTGCCAAATCAAGAACTGAACAGAGCATTTGGCCTTTTTGAAGAGTGGACTGATTTTTTAAACAACATATTTTAAAATACTGTGGTTCTGTCCTTTGTGCTTATAAAATTCTCTTAATTTTGAGGATAGGCAAAGAGGCAAGCAAGGACTAGAGAGAAATAAATGCTTGAGTGTATTTGAATGATTTTATTTCCTGAGCTATATGGTATTTCTCCTTCATAAGCTCACATTTCCCTATGAAAATTTGTATAATTTAAATGGCATATAAATACAATACAATGTGTTTTAATTACTAATTATAGTCTGGACATGGAACTGAGATACTTTTCGTATTGATAATTTTTAAAAAATGTACGTAAGTGTTTCTAAAACTTAGTCAACTATTAATTTTTCTTTTTAAAGATATGAACAAGCATTCCTGACTAGTTTGGTTGGATTAAGGCCTGAAAAATATTTTTGGACAGGACTTTCAGATGTACAAAACAAAGGGACCTTTCAGTGGACCATTGAAGAAGATGTTCAGTTTACCCACTGGAATTCAGATATGCCAGGTATGTGCAGTGTTTTATTATAATTTAGGATTTCATTCATCCTAGGAATTCATTGGACAAAGTCTGTTATTCCTTTGTGTACCCTTCTAAAAATAGACTTTGTAAATTGATCTTGCTTTTGGTAACATTTGATTTTTTTTCTTCTTTCTTTTCCTCGTTTTAAATTTTTCTCTCTTCCTTTCCCTTCCCTTTCCTTCCTCTATCCCTTTTTCCTTTTTTTCTTTATTCTTTTCTTTAAAAAATTCCCAATGAGTTTAGTGTTCTAAGGAATAAAGGAAAGAAAATATTGCTAGGTTATCTGGCGCAAGTCTACTTTAAAACTATATATGAAATTCTAAATGGTCACAAACTTCCAAATGATTAACTTATTTCTGAAAACTTAAAACTATGTTAGATAGCTATAAAACCTTTCAATGCAGCTATGAACTAAAATATTAGCATGCTTGGGTAGTGGAACAAAGGACAGTGCTCTTATTTTAATATCTTTCGTGCACCATCAGGTTGAGTTCTTTATTTGCCTTGAGTTTTATTTTATCCTTATAAAAACCCTGTAAGATAAGTTTAATATCTTCATTTAAAAGAGGTGGAAACTGGGACTCAGAAAATATATGTGGTTAGAAAGCTTCCGAACATGGATTTAGACTAATCTGTGTAATCCCTAAATCTGTGCTGTTTGCACTGGTGGCAATCTGCCTCCCCATAAATTCTGATTTGTCTTTTCTAGGAAGACATTGCAAGTTGTTGCTGAAATAGACTTTGAAAGATTCTTTGCCTCCTTTATACACTGGTGTCACTAGCATGTTACAACACAAAGAAATGTCGATATTCTCTATAGCAAATATCATGTTGTACCTGGGTAAAAAGCTAAAAAAGGAATAATAGCTCAAGCATATGAATTGACTACTTGGCTTCATACATCCTAATCTTCAGGAGTTACTTTAATTTGCATTCTCAGCTTTCAATGAGGAAACTAAATCAATTATCTTGATAGTGTGATTATAATTGACTAAATTATTGAACTTTCTGAAAAGTTTCAGTTCATTTTGAAAAAAATTGGGTAGTATAATAAGAGCTGAGTGTATACTATTAAAAAATAGTGGTAGGAGCAGTCTGCATCCCAAGGTCTGTGGTTTTTTTTTCAGCCTTTTTTATGTCATGGCACACTTGAACCTAGAGTTAAACTTGCATGGCACAATTAAATTATGTTGATCCAAAAAAAGTAAAACAAAGAGAATATACTTACTGTGCTTCGAACTTCTTTGGAAAATAATTTAATTAATGGTCTTTAAAAAACTTCACGGTACACCTAAGATCCTCTCATAGCACCCCAGTGTGTCGTGGAACACCGGTTGAAAATCATTGTGAAACTACTGAACTTTGCCCAGGTTGCTCATTCAGCAGTGGGATTCTGAGTAGTTAACCCGGGAATGTCCCTGGGGAATAACAATGGGTCAAACTGGAGCTACAACTCAGTTGCAGCCATTGTTAAGGTTCAGCCTTGATGGAAGGGTGGTGGTTCACTCTTGGGGAAGGCTGACCTCTTTGAATGAGTGGAGGGGTGAGTGAGGGGCCCTGGCCTGGCCAGGTTAGCTGACCTATTTTGGAACACCATATGGCACCACAGCCTCAGGAGGGGTCATCTCTTAGAGATACCGGGTTTCAATTCAGTACTGTGAAGGCAATCAGTAGGAATCAGGCGAACTCATGTGGTGTCAGGAAATCAGAGATTTCAGAGAAAATATTCTGAAAAGGTGTGTCTTTCCAGAACTTTGAGAAGGACATCTGAACACTTAATGTCCTTTCTAAAGACTAAGGATCAAAAAATTAGTTCATCTTAGTAGCAAGGAATCCTGATGTTTTCAAAGCTCGTAGTTACTCTTTGGAAATAACTACTGTTGTAAAACAGAATTATAAACTATTAAGCTTAGTCCATGCCTCATTTTATTTTATATTTTATTTTATTTACTTCTTTGTTCATTAAAGCTGGCATTCCTCACACCACATAAGGTGGGTCTTGATATTTGCATTTTAAGATGAGGAAGCTAGTTCAGAGTTAAATTACTGAACATCTCTAGCTCATATGTGGCTCATTTTGAAGTCCGGGAAGAACTTTGATCCTGGAAGGCCTGGGTGGAAGGGGAAGACAAGGGTCTTAAAGAATTAAAAAAGGAAGAAAGGAAAAAAGGAAGGGGGGGGAGGATGGAAGGGAGGGTGAAAGAAAGAGAGAAATAGGAAGAAAGGAAGGAAGGAGGGAGGGAGGGGGAAAGAAAGGAAGGAAGGAAAAAATGGAGGGAGGATGAAAGAAAGGGAGAAAGAGGAAAGAAGGGAGGGAGAAACAGAGGAAGAGAAGGAAAGGAGGGAAGGAAAGAAAGGAGAGAAATATTAAATCGCAATTTTTACCATGCATGGTCAATTTGATCATATAGAAATATCATTATATGACTAAGTAGGGGGCACTCTGCCAGATGTTAGAAATATAAAATGTTTTCAACCCCCCTACATTGGAGATCACAATCAAGTTGCGGACATAGACCACACAAATAAAAGGCAAACAACAGTTCAAAATAGTACAAACCAACTGACACGGCCTCTGAGGCATGGCCCTCTGCACCTCTGCATTTCCGGCCATGTGCAGACTTTCCCACCTTCTGCGATGTTCACCTTGGAACTGTCTTCTGTGGGACCTTCAACAAACACGTGTGGAGTGAATTCCACTTTGTCTCTCCTACAGGGCGAAAGGTGGGCTGTGTTGCCATGAGAACTGGGATTGCAGGGGGCTTATGGGATGTTTTGAAATGTGATGAAAAGAACAAATTTGTGTGTAAGCACTGGGCGGAAGGAGTGACCCGGCCACCGGAGCCTACAACGACTCCTGAACCCAAATGTCCGGAAGACTGGGGGACCACGAGTAAAAGTAGCTTGTGTTACAAGGCAAGTATCGATCACGAGGCTAATAAAAAAAATACGGAATAGGCTTCAGCCTCAAGCATCACTTAAGGACTTAAAAAATAAACAAACAATAAAACCAAAACACACTGCCCAAGATCTACCTGTAGAGATTCTGATTTCCTTGACCCGGCCAGCCCTTGTTTTTAAACAGCTGGCTGATTGGACATTAAGGATCAGTTGCATTTTAACCACAAACACAATCAGTCCTACAAACCCATCTCACAGACATCTTTTCTCACCAGCTTTGCCTCTATCCTTCCCTCTCTCCTTCTCTTTTCTCCTCCAGATTTTCCAGGTCTGATCTGGACTCACAGGTCTTGTCCTCTCCATGGAATTTCTCTTCTCCCTCAGGCAATCCTATTGCCTCTCATGCTCTTCCAGTCCATGTTCTTAGCTAACGTAGCTCATGAACTAATCTGCAGTAAGGCCACACGGGTACTCTAGAGAGAATGCCCCATTTTTTCCCTGACTTATTGATAAAACATGGCTTCCCCATGCCCATTCAATGACAGTTTGATGTTCTGCTATTATTATATGCGTTTCTAGGTTGGGCCAGTCATTTTTCTATAGGAGAGTTTAACCAGGCTGATGAATGCCTCAGACTGAGGTTGTCTAGTCTTTTCTATCTCAAGAGGAGTAGAGGCCGATGAGTCAGTTTCTGCTATTAATAGCAATAGAGACCCAGGAGCTGTTCAATCCATTGTGGCTAGTCAGGGCTAAAAACAGAATTTACATAGAGGGGAATGCATCGGCCAAGACAGAGGAGATTTGTAAATGGATTATTTGAAGACTGACACAAAGGAAATCAGGTATTTCATTACATCATCTCTGGGAACTCCTGAGTGAGGATACAAAGGCCAGATTCATTCTATTCACAGCTCCCTGCCTCAGGGGGTGGAGATGTGTTGATGTTTTTTGAGAGAAGCAGCAGAACTATCCAGAGCTGGGAAGTGAACCAGGAGTTCCGGCAGGGAGCAAATCCACATGATGGTGGGTGTTCCATAGATGAAAACGTGTGCCTCACTGGAAATTATGTAGTCTTAGAGATGTTTAGGTAGCGTTAGTTTGGAAATACGTAGACCACATCTGTTCACGGAAATACTAAGATGTGAGAATTGTTAATAAAATCCAGCTGATACTACATTAATTTAAGAAAATAAAATCTCACGTCATGGTCTAGCAAATTGAGGTGCTCATAGGTGTCTTGGGGGCTCCTCACATGGATGTTTGCTCGAGACACCTTTTTCAAGAGAGCTCAAGTTAGGACAGATGTGAAGGTTGTCTTGGGTTGGATGATGCCAGCTGGGGCAGCTGTAGTCCATTGGAAGCAAGTTCCTTTTTCCATAGGTATATGAGGTATGAGCCATGACTTGGGAAAAATAATGAATGAAAATTATAGAAGTCAGTGGCTATGACCAACTCCTTATTGTTTGTGTACTGGTAGGTGTGTCCTGGACTGTTACTGTTAGTTACGTTTCATTATTCTACGGGCAGTTCTCTGGACAGTATGATATAGTCCCTAACTTATATAATCTATTTAATTTAGCACCCAACATATTCCTACCAAATGAATGTCAATCGTTAAAATATACTGGGTGGCGCCCATATATCAGTGGGTAGGGAGCCGGCTACATACACCCTGGCTGGTGGGTTTGAACCTGGCTCAGGTCAGCTAAACAATGATGACAACTGCAACAAAAATAGCCGGGCATTGTGGTGGGCGCCTATAGTCTCAGCTATTTGGGAGGTTAGGGCAAGAGAATTGCTTAAACCCAAAAGTTTGAGGTTGCTGTGAGCTGTGACACCAGAGCACTTGACTGAGGACAACATAGTTAAACTATGTCTCAAAAAAAAAAAAAAGTTAAAATATATAACTATATAAAAAAATACTAGGTTCATTTCAATGTCACTTTTCATACTTAGCCAATTTAACCCTGTTTCTACCAAAAGCTATATACCTAACGCATATGTTTAAACCTCCTAAGATTTTAATCTAATATCCCTCCCCACTAAAAAATAATATTATTTTAGATAATGATTTTGTTTTCTCAACAAAATAATCTCCCAGTTTTGTTGGGCAAATACTCACTTGTCAATTGATTCTAAATCAAGAGGATGACAGTATTTGGGGCCATGGTGATGTCTTTTCTATAAGTCTCATCAAAAGTAAATAGTTGTTTCTCTTGATTTGACAAGTTATGAAGCGTAAAATAACTTCTGAAACCGTATCATCTTTAGCTGTATGCAAAAGGAAAACATGAGAAGAAAACATGGTTTGAATCTCGAGATTTTTGCAGAGCTCTGGGTGGAGATCTGGCTAGCATCAATAATAAAGCAGAACAGCAGGTGGTATGGCGGTTGGTAACGTAAGTACCTTTTCTGTTGATACTCCTTCCTTTTACCTATTTCGTGCTAATAAGGCTGAGAAAATTCTACTACTGCATTTATGAAGTTTTGGGTTGAGGATGCTACTTTGAGAAACCTTATCATCTTACAAATTCACGGGTCCTTCTTGACCTTTTTCACTTCCACATCTTTTAATTTTATAGGTGTAAATTCTGCCATAGATTGCTCTATAAAAGTACAAGACATTCAGTGCATGTTTGTTGAGAATGACCATTGATCAATGCTTTGCAATTATTTGTTCTCAAGTAGTGGCCCATTTTTAGGAATTTTTTTTTTTTAATTGTTTGTTCAATTTTTAGTTTAGTTTTTTTTTCTTTCTTTTTTTTATTGTTAAATCATAGCTGTGTACATTAATGCAATCATGGGATTTTTAGGAAATTTATGGGTAGAACCAAAATGAATTCTCTCTTGCAGAAAGCTTATGTTTAGTTATTACATCTCTTTAGTTCTGTACTGCTAATTTATGTAGTGGAGGTTACTGATCTCGTTTCATGCAGTACCTTGTGCTTTCTTTGTGTTTTGGCTATTACAGGGCAAGTGGAAGCTACCATGAACTGTTTTGGTTGGGACTGACATATGGAAGCCCTGTAGAGGGCTTTACTTGGAGTGATGGTTCTCCTGTGAGTAATTTGACTTAATGTATCATTTTTGTACTTTATTGTGTATTTATTTTGAGGTTGTCTGTTGGGTTAATCCACACTTCTAGTAAGGCAGGTCATTACAATGGTCAGGGACATTTTTCTATGTGAAATAGATGCCATTGTAGAGCCAATATCCTGCCCCATCCATTCAAGGCATCGCCATATTGACGAGAAGAAAGAAATGAGAAGAAAAGCTTATGCCCCTCACTTATAGAAAATAGTATCTTCATTCTACTGTGCAAAATTGGCATGCAGGTGAACTTCTTAAAATTTGAGTGCATTTTTGCTTCTTGCATGTAGATTAGTAGAAATGGAAACATTTTTAATGTTTCCACTTATAAACATTAGGCTTTGTCGGACTTCTGAGTTCTCAGAAACGGAGAAGTGAGTGCTTAAGGCATTAGCGGGCAATTCTTAGAAGCCCTAGTCATCACAGGAAGCAATTTTGTATCATTTCAGTTCTTTCTCCTCTTCTAACCCACCAGCAATTTTTCAAAGCACTTGGATAAGGTGGTTTATGGGATGGCTCCATTGATAGTGGGATTTTATATTTACAGCTCTGAGACATATCTTGTTTAGTCTAAGACACTGTGGGTTATGATTCCACATTGAGAACTCCATACAGGACCTAAATCATGGCCTCCATTTGGTTTCTCTGTCCATTTTGGCAAAGTCTGGTAGCTTTGTTAACAATATATTATAGGTCTTTTTCTTTTGAAAGAAGAATTATTTGTATTTTTTTTATCCTGCCCAGTTAATAAAGCAAAAGCTTCCAACAACACCCTGAAATATTATTCTTTACAACTGGGTTGTAAATTTAGCAACTCCCAGTACTAACCGGAATGTTTTTTGCCAAGTCTTTCCTACATATAAATCCTACTTCTGCAACCCTTGGATTCATTCTTTTTAATAAGAGGAAGACGATTTTATAATAATCAGTTGTGTACTCTCTTCAATTTCACAAATTTCCATATAAATAAAGTTCTTTCCACCCATGTGTATGAACTGTGCTTTCTTTTTCTGTTTGAGTTGGCAGTGGACTGACAAATAGTTGATGGTTATAATTTAATGTTTCTAACGTAGGTTTCATATGAAAACTGGGCTTATGGAGAACCTAATAATTATCAGAATGTTGAATTCTGTGGTGAGTTGAAAGGCGACCCTGGTATGTCCTGGAATGACATTAACTGTGAACACCTTAACAACTGGATTTGCCAGATACAAAAAGGTATGATCACCTCATCACCTGTCCTTTCCTTTTATCTCAGATGGGAGAACTAAGCTCCTGGTATGATAATGCTGGTATCTTTCCTTTCTTAGCAGAACCAGAAAAACAAAATAGCAAAATAAGGGAACTGTCAGGGCCATCCTTTCACAGGATAAGAATGAAGTTGCCGGGCTCAGATAAATGTTCCAAAGGAACAGAAGTTCAAAAGGCAACCCAGAAATCCTGGACCAGAGTCAAGTCCTCCAAAATAGTTCCCACAAGCTGCTCTGATTCCGGTCTAGGCTCTTTATTTACAGAAGTGGATGGGTGTCCTACACCGTAAGCAGAGTCATTAAAACACAGTTTCTTTATTTGGAATTTTCACATTCTGACCTTCTATGTGAGTCATCAAACAGGTGAAAGTTGCCCCAAGTCTGAGTATTCTAAGTATTGATTTCTCAAGTAATCATTCGATGCAAAGAATAAGCACTATGTGGAAGGCTGTGATGCTAATAACATGATGCTATATCATGTTATTGATGGTCAAAAAACATAGGAATGCTGTCTGTCATTATCTGTGACTCAGAAAAGTCCATATATCCAAGTCAGACATGGAGGCCACAGGATCCAGGGTCTAAGGTCGAGATAAATAAACAAACCTATTCTCAAACCAAAATATACATCAACTTCCTCCGCTGTGAACAGATAAATGGAACTGTATTGTCCTCTGCTGTTGCAAAATCTTGGCAACTTTCCTAACTCTATGGCTAGAGATACCTTAGTGCTTTGCTCATTTCCATTACTTTTTCTGCTTAGATTATCGCTTTCAGAGTTTCCAGAATAGAGAAATCAGTGGTTGCCCATTGTTTTGTCTCCTAGCTACCAATGGCTAGTATCCTTTTTGTATTATTAGAAGCTCTAACTTTTGCAGATGTAAAATACATTAACCCCAGAGTTAGGTAACCAGAATTCATCAGATTCTAATAAAATCCAGATATGTCACTAAGTACTTGGAAAGGAAAATGGTTTATTTAACTTTTAGTAAAACATAGTAAACATACTAAAAATTTTAAATCTTATACTAAAAATAGGATTCTTTAAAGAAAATATATTGCACAATTTATAAATAGTTCATGTGTCAGAGT
The DNA here is from genome assembly GCA_963574355.1 of Loris lydekkerianus. Taxonomy (NCBI): domain Eukaryota; kingdom Metazoa; phylum Chordata; class Mammalia; order Primates; family Lorisidae; genus Loris; species Loris lydekkerianus. The sequence goes on along the minus strand of CAUYPK010071712.1, from coordinate 45,556 downwards.
TTTAAATAAAATTATAAGTAATTTTATAGCTAATTAGAAGAAGTCTGATTGGAAACTAACATCTAATAGATGCCTTCTCTATACCAATAACTCACATACTTTACCCCATCTATTTACACAAATTTAGAATCCCTTTTGTAGCCGACAAAATTAAGGTCAAATAATTAAGACCAAGTTTTGGGATTTGATTCTAGGCTTCCTGGTTCTAAAACTCATGTTTTTTTTTTCTTTCTTTTATGTGATAGTACTTGCATCTGAAAACTGTCTTCCAGTTTCTAGTGGCTGTTATTGCACTTGGTTTATTTAACTTTTAACACCTAAATCTCTTTTCCTTTATTCTCCTGTCTATAATGTCCTAAACTAAATGCAGAGAGGGAAGCAAATGCAAATAAATAAATAATGGTTAAGTTTTTAACTATATTGACCCATGAAAATAGTGAAAATAGAAGGAAATGTGATAGCCGAGAGTCAAGTCACTATGTGCCTAAAACTTTCTTGTTTTACAGGACAGACACCAAAACCCGAGCCAACACCTGCTCCTCAAGACAGTAGGTGTATTCTTATTTTCTGATCTCTATATTGATAGCCTTTCCCCCCTTTTCTTAAGGAAAATATGACTTACCATAGGAAGACGGAGAGTACATGTTTTTAAGACCATTGTGACTCTCAGAGGAAAGTTCAGATCTTCTTTAGAGAGAAACGCATATGCACAAACACAAAACATGTTAGTATAATTTCTCAAGAGTTCCCAGATCAACTCTAAGGGTCCAGCTTTTTCTTTCTTCAGCATATATATTAGTTTGCAAAGGCTGCTATAACAAACTGCTGTGAGTGTGGTGTCTCAGGATGATGCATATTTATTCCAGTTCTAGAAATCAGATATCTGAAATTGTTTCACTGAGCCACAATCCAGGTGTCAGCATGAGTATGCTCCCTTCAAAGGCTCTAAGGGAGAATCCCTGCTTCTGCCAGCTTGAAGAGCTTACACTCATTGGCCCCTAGTCCCTTCCTTGCACTCATTGGTCTGTGGCCCCTTCCTTGCTCTCATTGGCCCATGGCCCCTTCCTTGCACTCATTGATCTGTGGCACCTTCCTTGCACTCATTGGTCCATGGCCTCTTCCTCCAGCTTCAGAAGCTGCAGTATATCATCTAGGTTCAGAGGTCACATTGCCTCCATTTCATGTAGTCAAATCTTCTCCATCCTCCCACTATAAGGACACTTGTTATTACTTTTAGGTCCCATCTGGCCAATCCAGGATAATATCTTCATCTCAAATTGCCTAACTTAATGACCTCTACAAAGTCGCTTCTTCCATATAAGATAACAGGCACAGGTCCTAAGGATCAGGACCTGGTTATCTTTGGGAGCCTTTATTCAACCCACAGAACCATCAAATCCTATGATTTGGAAAAAGCCTAAGGAGTCCTCCTAATGAGTAAATCCCTAGGTTCTCTGATTGTACCCTGTAACAGCCAAGTCCATCTCCTGGAAGTTCTTTCTCATACTAGGACAGGATCTGCTTTTGCAGAGTCCCCAGTTCTTGGATCTAGAACAGTACGGCACATGTATGCACACCCTCTCATCTACGCACATCCTATTGATGAAAGTGACATTGGGAATTCTTTTGCCCAATGATGACACATGGAATTTAGTCAGGAAAGAAAAAAGTGACTAATTTTTACAAGATTGGTGGAAAGTAGATATTTGGCTTTAGATCATTCAGTCCGGATTTGATATGAGACATTCTGCTTATTCTGAGCTCTCTGCATTGCCGAGACCTCTCATGGAGGAGCTCTCTGTCCTTTTCACTTTTGCGTACTGTAGATACCGATTCTTAACTTTGTCTAAGAAAAACTCATTACCTTTTCTCATGAATTTCTCAGATCCATCAGTTACTGAAGATGGCTGGGTTATTTACAAAGACTACCAGTATTATTTCAGCAAAGAGAAGGAAACCATGGACAATGCACGAGCCTTTTGCAAGAAGAATTTTGGTGATCTTGTTTCTATTCAAAGTGAAAGTGAAAAGAAGTTTCTGTGGAAATATGTAAGAACATGATTAATTTAAGGATGAGATGGTAATATGTGATAAGCACACGGAGTGTCTACAATTGGTACCCCATGACACAGTTTCTAATTATGTGCAGCATTTTTACCTCTTGAAGTCAGAGGTAAAGATGTAAATTCCAGTGGGAGGAGGAGACCATATGGAAATAATATCTTAAAGGTTTAAGTATTTATTACAGTATCCCAGAACCCAGAAACATTTGGCAGCTTTGAGTTCACTGTTCACTGATTTGAAATTTGCAAAGATTATAATTCTTTTTTTTTTTTTTTAATTTGAGATAGTCTCACTCTGTCACCCTGGGTAGAATGCTGTGGCATCAAAGCTCACAGCAATCTCAAACTCTTGGGCTCAAGCCGTCGTTTTGCCTCAGCCTCCCAAGTAGCTGGGACTGCAGGTGCCCACCACAATGCCCAGCTATTTTTTTAGAGATAGGGTCTTGTACTTACTCAGGCTGGTCTTGAACTCCTGAGCTCAAGCAGTCCACCCACCTCAGCTTTCTAGAGTGCTGGGATTACAGACATGAAACTCTGTGCCCAGCCAAAGATTAATCTTCCATGGCTGTACCAAAATGATCATCTATCATTGAAGGTATAATTTATTCTTTCCAAGACTGTTTGGCTCAGTATCTTTCTGACTAAAATTCTTCAACGTTTTCTCATTGCCATGGAGGAGGTAAGAGAGAAAGCAGAAAAAAAATTTTTTTCAGCACTGAAAGAATAAAAATTTGTTTGATCATAAGGGCCCTAGAGTGTAGTTTTACTTATCACCATCTTTATGGATACACCTTGAAATTGTCAGGATATTTCCTAATGTGTATAAGTATATTTGCCTATATACATATGAATTTCATGTGTGTATATGTATACATGGATTTTAATTTACATTATATAACATCTTTTCTCTCATGCATAATCCCAATTGAATGCTTTGTTTCAATGTCATTGACAACCCAACTACTATAGGCACTTAATATTATAGAAAATGACTTGAGGCATTTGCTTTATAAATGCATCATGTTCAGTTTCATGCATATTTTTCTTTTTATTTCTCTGAAAAACATGATGTGGAATATACAACATTTCTTCATGAACTCCTCATTAGAAAGAGTTTCAAATAGGCTGCCTATGTAAGTTCTGTGAAATAACTTGCTGCTTATCTGATTATAAATGTAACTGTGTGTCAACTTCCATGTTCCAGGTAAATAAGAATGATGCACAGACAGCATATTTTATTGGTTTATTGATCAGCTTGGATAAAAAGTTTATGTAAGTAAATCAAGCTAAGATAACTTTTCATGGGATAGTGATCTGATAAATACCTGAGTTATTTGGAAACTTTTGCTTCAAAGAATGCATTTTAAAAATTCCACAACATTTTCTATCTAAAAGGAAATTTTTTTTAACTTCTTCTTTTTTTTGAGATAGAGTTTCACTTTGTTGCCCTCAGTAGAGCCTCAGTATGCCCCGTCACAGCTCACAGCAACCTCAAACTCTTGGGCTCAAGCAGTCCTCTCACCTCAGCCTCCCAAGTAGCTGCAACTACAGGTGCCCACCACAATGCCTAGCTATTTTTGGAATGGGGTCTTGTTCTTGTTCAGGCTGGTCTTGAACTCCTGAGCTCAAGCAATCCACCCACCTCAGCTTCTCAGAGTGCTAGGATTACAGGTGTGACCCACCATGCTTGGCCCGCAAAAGCATCTTTTAAAATGTTAAAAATAATGTAAAATAATCTTATTAAATATGTTCAACACTATAAATTTCAAATGAACAGCTCAAAATTGGATCTAATCTTGTAAAATTTCACCTGCCTTTGTTTGGGGTGTCATCTTCTGTTGGTAAATAATCCACTAAAAGATGTATTGGATATGTATGGATAATGAATTTATTTAAATGCTTATGATCCCATTTGAATTAACCTCGCTGCCTGGAACCAAAAGATCCTATTTTTTTGCACCATGCACTGTGTTAGCAGGACTGCATGTAGTCTGAACTACTCTTTCAACTGCATGGAATGCTTTCCCTTTAAAAGAACATTGTATTACTTTCCATTAGATAGAAGAGCCAGGAAAAGCTACAAGAGTGAAGAAATTAGAACATTTTGGGGGTTCTTTTCCTTGTTCGTTACTGTACATGTTCTTCTGAGTTTGCAGAGCAGCTGTGTCACCCTGGCCCAGGCCTAGATATTTTGGCCACATATATTCCAGGGGACTGTTCACTACCATCATTGAGTGGCAATCAAGACTCAAGTTTAGTATCATTAAAGATCAGGAAATGTTAGATGTTCCTTTGGGCAACCACCATTTTATCTCTGGGTTCCCCTCTTTTGGACTGAATTATCATTTCCCACCAGTAGACTGCCTGTTATTCTAATGATTGGCTTGTTGCAAAAATGCCTGAAATTTCTTTTCCAGTTGGATGGATGGAAGCAAAGTGGATTATGTGTCTTGGGCCACAGGTGAACCCAATTTTGCAAATGAGGATGAAAACTGTGTGACCATGTATTCAAATTCAGGTAGACGATACACAAATCTTGAACTTGCTTTGGTGTCATTTCCTATGTTTCTAGGCTAAGAGTAGCAAGTGGTGCACTTGAGCCAGGCAAGTTAAGAGAGGATAAAGGACAATCTAATTTTAGTAACATAACCCATTCAATTTGGGTTGGATGCTAGGGAAAGGATGCCATAATCAATCTTTTCAGTTCTCAAATTAGGAAACATTGTTTTTCATGTTTTTATTTCAGGGAAGATATCCAGAATATGTGTACCCATCTTCTCTCTATATCTCTTTATCTCTTTTTCTATCTCTCTATCTCCCCAGCTTCTTATTTTGTAAAATGAGAACGATGATAGAATTTCTCTGAAATCTAATCATAAAAATAATTCGCCAAATCATTGAATGGTTGGAATAATTTAATCTAATCATTGAAATGATTCATCTAGAACGCTACACAGAGATATGATGAAATAATTCACCTAAAAATCTATACAGATGCTTGGTGTATATAAAATTTAGGTGTTGTTAGATTGTTGTGATTAGTTATCACTCACCATTTAGATGACAATGTGCAAAACCAAGCGCATGTTTGGTTCATAGAAAGTTCTCTATAAAGTTGAACTTTGATTAAAGTGGAAGGGCAAAAGGATTGCATGGATTCTTCTAGTCACGTAAAAATAAAGTTTGATTACAGTCTAAGTCGTTTTGGAGGATTCTTACAAACAGAAACAATACATTTTGGAAAATGAATAAGTGTATTTGAACATAAACATGTGGATCTAATTTACTTATGTTGCTCTTTGCCAGGGTTTTGGAATGATATTAACTGTGGTTATCCCAATGCCTTCATTTGCCAACGGCACAACAACAGTATCAATGCCACGGTTATGCCCACCACGTCCCCTGTCCCATCAGGTTGTAAGGAAGGTTGGAATTTTTACAATAACAAGGTACTAAGAGAATTTGTTGCAATCTTGCCATTGATGATTATGGAGAGTTGGCAAAGCAAATCTTTCAGCTCAGAGTTCACTTTGGCTTACCTGATTCCTTTAGAAAATTTTTAGCCAGAACAGGTGAAGATTCTCATGATTCTTCATTTTCTATGAAGATTGAGAACATTCTTGACATATTATCCAAAGAGTTGTACCCTTTATCCCACAGTAGAATAAAACCTTGCAGAGAAAATTTTGCAGGTCATAAAACTAACTTAATTTTTTAGTCCTTGATTCTGTTGTGAGAAAGTTTCAGTTTAGCAGTAATGGTGATGATTAATTCTGATTTGCTATAGAGCAAACTTTATTATCTTTAGTTAACCCTATGGTTTTTGTTCTTTTTCCTTTCCCCTCAGTGTTTCAAAATCTTTGGATTTGCTGCAGAAGAAAGAAAAAAATGGCAGGAGGCACGAAAAGCTTGCATTGAATTTGGAGGAAATCTGGCCTCCATACAAAATGAAAAAGAGCAAGGTATGCGGGCCATTTTGCAATCAGTGGATCATTGAAATATGTCATTTTGCCCATGATATGGTAGAATATTGTTGATAGGTAATGATTTTTTTGTTTTCTCCAGAGCAAAAAGTTTTAAAAAGTAGGAAAATCAAGCACATATTGAAAATTATTTTATTCAGCCACCATTCTGTGCTTTTTATATAAAGTCCGTTTGTATTGTCATAAAAACTCAGATATTATTACTCCCTTTTGTGAATGGGGAAATGGTGTTGACAGAGCCTTGAGTTAAGGAGCTTGCCTGGTTAGGACTAGAGTTAGGAATCAGACCTGGGTCTATCCAGCTCAAATCCCTCCCTGTTCCTCCCCCAAAGGGCCTAAGAAGAGTACTTCTATGAAGAAGATGAAAAGTTGCTGATTTCCCATGTGCTTCTCTTCTAGGCACTTGGTCCTATAACTTGTAATGCAATAAAATCGATATTTTACATATGAAATTTGAACAAATGGGGGAGAGTTTTTTGATAAACCATAAACATAAGCCAGAGCTGAAAGAGAGAACCTCTCTACATCCACATAGCAGGTTGTAAAATTCATTACAGTGTTGTCAAAAAAAAGGCACTTACCACTTTGGCGTGGTCTTTCTGGGACTGACCTCACTGACACATGGGGAACTGTGCTTTAAGGAGGATGCTGACCACATGCAGGAGATTGAGAATAAATGGAGGAAGGGCTTGGGAACCACGGCAAGCATATAATGATCGAAAGATCTGCAGGTTCTACAGCTTGGCAAAGAGGATGCAGGCTTTGAAGCATCATCCCATGTGGCCCAGAAGGAAGATGTAGAACCCGTGAGTGGCGTCACAGGGAATTAGATGTCAGATCAAAATGAGGAGACAGAAGAGCTGCGCGATGGACAGGTTTGTGAGGAAGGTGAAGTTTTTAAAGGGCTGTGAAAATGCTTGAGCTGGAAGGTACTCGGAGCGATGCCGTGGAGCCACGCAGATTGCCAGCACACAGCATGGAGGGTGCCCCACTGTGGTCTGGTGGATCTACAAATCTGTGTATATGAGGATGCTGTAGGAGAAAGGTGGACTAAATATTCTGTAAGTTTTCTTTTGGTTCTGAGATCCTTTAACTTCCAACATCATTTACTAACACATAGGATGTGTCTCAAAAACTAGAAGAAAGAAGAAAGACACTGGAGACACACATGGTGCTCTCGCAAATGTTGACTCTACTCTGTAGACGCCGCCATGGGCTTGCTTAGAATTCATGGTGCACTCAATTCACCCACCTTCCACTGAGAACTGTTGACAAGTTGAGCAACTTGCCAGACCCTGAAAGAAAAGGGTCAAACCATAGGTCGTGAAGGAAGAATACAACATTCCCATGTCTCTGTCTACCCCACTTGGGGGTTGGCTGCCCAGTGGAGAAACAGTCATTGATTTCCTCTCTGAACCACAAAGTGCTCATTCCTGGCATAATGAAATTGAACCTGGATAATGGAGATATGCAAGGAAACAATTTTCAGATAAAATAACATTATTCCTGGCAAAGCAGGCACACGTCGTTGAATTCTTATTGTGGTTGTTGGCAGAAAAAAAGTCAGTGCTAAATGTTGGCAGGTAGAAGAGTGTTTCCTTATTTTATTTCAAGACAGGGGATAAGGCAAATGTTCTGATCTTGTTTAGGAAACAAAATAAAACCAAAATAAGTATCTAGCCAAGTATCTAGTTTTTCTCTCTCTAAAAAGTGTCCAAAGAAAAATTTTTGTTTTTTAAAAATCTTTAGTTAACTCAGAAAAACGTGAACTTCTGAGCAAGTTGGTTGTCACATTTCCCCCTGTGCAGAGAGAGTAAGCATTGAGCCATGGCTCTTCCCGAAATTGTTTATTTATAAATGGACAGATAATTTGATCTCTGTAGACTTATATTTTGCATTTTGTATTCATAACCACACGTGCTCAGTCATTCCATTTCTTATTTTAGCATAAATGTTTGCAAATTGTTATTCTGTAGAATAGGTGCTCATCTGTCTAGAAGTCAAGAGCTGGGGCGCTGGTGCTGGTCCCAGAAGGCAGCTCCTGTGGGAGTTGTGGAAGTGGGGTAGGGAAAAGGGAGGGCCACCCATGTAATTGAACTTTTTATGGCAATTAGATGTTTGCCATCATCCTGTCTGCTACAGAATTGATCAAAAGCAAGAAGCCATATTTGTTCTGTATTCTTGCCCAGTGATGTGAGTCCGTTAGCATCGAGATGGCGCCCTGGGTTCAAGCACACACTGTGGACAGCCTAGGGGTTGTCTAGGGGTTACCCCCACCCCCCATACCCCCTCCGCACTACATCTCCTCCTAAGAGGAATCCCAGTTGCATAATTCTTGGTTTGGCAATCTAAGAATTTGATAATTTGACAGCCTACCACTTCTTGAATTGACAGTTTTTGCTTTCCAGAACTTTTTTAGGTTAAGAGCCTTCTCTTTTCTAGTTATAATCAGATTATCTTGTTTACAGAGTCAGGATAGCTTCTAGCCCATCTGATGACTTTTTAGGAATTAGAAAAATGTGCATCTTCTAGCAGGCCAGATTGGGCCGTATTGAATTGTGAGAACATTTTTGAACAATTTACCTGTCAATAAACCAGATGATGGCAAAAAAAAAAAAAAAAAAAAAGAAAAAAGAAAAAGAAACAGAAAGTGCAGCTGGGCCTCGGCATGGGCTTTAGCTCTCTTTGGCTTTCTTGACCTGATGCCCTCGGGCAGAGTGTAACTTGCACAACTATCTGCAATGGCCCCGATAAAAGCAAGATTTATATTCTTAAGAAACTTTTCCAAGTCCAAGGCTCAAGTGACAACACCTTGCTGAGTTTAGAATGTGTTTGTTTTCATAGTAAGTGCTCTTAAATAGTGATAAAGACACAAGTCACATGCTCACTATCTTGAACTGAAGATGCTTTAAGTATTTTTCATAGTTTATCAGTCCTCAAAGTCCAAAATGTTTTTGTAAAACTTTCTTTCAGCCTTCCTTACCTATCATATGAAGGACTCCACGTTTAATGCCTGGATCGGGCTGAATGATGTCAACTCAGAACACACATTCCTCTGGACAGATGGCCGAGGAGTTCATTATACCAACTGGGGGAAAGGTTACCCTGGTGGAAGAAGAAGCAGTCTTTCTTATGAAGATGTGAGTGTCAGTTTGGGGTCACCTCTCTCTACACTATCAGCTTGCATGGCATTATCATATTATTGATACATCCTCTGGGAAAAGTTTACCCGTTGATCGGGTGCTCCTTGAGTGGTTTATTCTTGCATATTTTAACTGTTTTTAGGCTGAGCCCACCAGGAAGGAAAGGGTATATCAATCAATGTTTTTCAGCCTTTTTTATTTTACAGCACACTTGAACCTGTAGTTAAATTCCTGTGGCACATTTTAATTGTGTTGATAAAAAAAAAAAAAAAGAGTAAAAACAGAAAAAGAACATACTTACTTTGAACTACTTTCAAAAACAATTTAATTAAGATCTTTAAAAATTTTTGCGGCCCTCCTAAGATCCTGTCATGGCACACCAATTGAAAATCACTGGTATGGGTTGAGTTAAGAAAGCACTCTTTGACTTGGAGAAAAGCAGAGAAACCCAGAGCAAATGCTTGAAAGCCAGGCTAATCAACTTTCGTGGTATGAACTACCTCTTACTTATTGCAGCTGTTGTTAGTATTTAGGGTATAAGTCTGGAAACTACTACTATCTAAAGATATCATCACCAGCATTATTATCATTGAGCTGACATTTGCACAGTGCTTATCACATGCCCAAAGCTTTTGTACATTAACCTGAGAGACAGACTATTGGTTCTGTAGTTTACTATTTTTACCCTTTTATAATTGAACAGAGTCAACCTATCAGTGTCCAACACCATGCTGGGGGTTGTAAAAAGCAGGAAGAAATGTTACAATTTTGTTCTTAACTTAAAATAATTTAAACTTAAACTAGACCACAAGTCTTAACATAAGAAAGAAGACAGTAAAGAAATGTAAGTGTCTAATGATGGGGTCAGCTGTAAAGTACTATATTAGTTAAGAGGGAAGAAATTCACTAGGGAATGGGTTGATTGAATCAGCAGACCTTATCTTTGGAGGCAATCAACGTCTTTGCCTGACATGGAAGAAGGAAGAAACATGAAAATACTCAACTCCGGATCTTTTTTTCCGAGTTTAAAAATAACAGGGAATCTTGGCAAGGGGATGAGGAAGTCCATGTTAAGTGGTCAAGGTGAGAGACGTCTTCAGGAAAAAGGCATAAAGTGTGTTTGGGTAGGAAGACATGGCTTTGGATCTGAAGTAGAAGTTTTATGTAGAAAAAAAGTGGATATAAACCTGGATAGTGGGAACCAAATTTTGAGAAATTTAGATGCCATAGGAGAGATTTTGTCCCCAAGTTTGTATGGTTTTTATTTTTAAAAATTTGTGAAGGTGTGTTTGAGGGCTGGGTCAGTCTTGGTGAATATTCTGTGTTAGCTTGAGAAGAATGGATCTTTGATGTTGTTGGACAAAGTCATCAATGTTAAGGAGATCCAGGTGATGGGTGGTGACGTTCACTTCAACCATGTTCTTGCTGATATTTTGTCTGTTTTATCTTTCTATTTTTGATTGATGGCTCTAATTCTAATTGTGGCTTCATCTATTTTTTCTTGCAGTTCTGTTTTATTGTGCTGCTTTGTTGCTAGGTACATATACATTATGGATTGCTTTGTCTTCTGGGACAATTATCCCTTATACCATTGTGTAACACTTTAACTCTGATAACTTTCCCTGCTCTGCAGTCTGCTCTGTCTGAAATTAATCTTGTCAGTTTCATTTTGACTGGTGTTAACATGGTATACCTTTCTCCATCCCTTTACCTTTAATCTATGCATTTTTTAATATTTAAAGTGAGCTTCTTGTACCAACATATGAGTCTCTGTCCTTTTACGGGTGTATTTAGACCAATAACATGTAACATGATTATTGATATGGTTGGATTAATATCCATCATATTTGTTATTGTTTCATATTTATTGTTGCTTGCTCCATTTTTTGTCTTCCATTCTTTTTCTGCCTTTTCTGGTTTTACTTGAATAGTTTGTATGGTTTCATTTGTATGGTGTATACATAGTTTGTATGGTTTCATTTTTCTCTCCTCTTTAGAATATCAATTATGCTTTTAAAAAAGATTTTCTTTAGATGTTGCTCTTTAGTTTGCAGCATATATTTACAGTTAATCTAGGTCAGTGGTTTTCAATCTTCCTCATGCCTCCTAATGCTGCAACCCTTTAATACAGTTCCTCATGTTGTGGTGACCCCCAACCATTCAATTATTTTCGTAATCTGGTGTATTTCAAATGGTTCTTTCCCACATCTTCTGTGGGAGGCAAGAGGGGATTTTTTTATTCTTCTGGTCTTCACTGTGAGGATCTGGTAAGAGGTCCTGGCAGTAAAACTCACAAAAATATGGGGATCTATTTAAGAATGTCCCCACCAAGTGATTTTTTTTTTTTTTTTTTTGAGACCAAGTCTCACTTTGTCACTCTCATTAACGTGCCCTGGCCTCATAGCTCACTGCAACTTCAGACTCTTCGGCTCAAGTGATCCTCTTACTTGGGCCTCCCCAGTAGCTGGGACTACAGGCGCTCGCCATGACATCCAGCTAGTTTTGGAGATGGGTCTTGCTCTTGCTCAGGCTGGTCTTGAACTCCTGAGCTCAAACAATCCACCTGCCTCAGCCATCCCTTCTGTGACAGTTACAGGCATGAGACTCTGGGCCTGGCTTACCCACCAAGAGTCTTTAATTTTCAAACTTGTCCACATTGAGCCTCCAGCAATTTGTCAATGACAGTTTTGTTTTTCCTACCTCAGTGACTGGTTCCCGTGGACTTTTCTGCTCCTGGAATTCTGCCCTGGTCAGTAGAGATTTCCTATATCTACCTGTCTGTTTCTCTAAAGTGGGGGATCAGCTGTTTGTTTTATGACCTCCCTTTTATGATGTTATTTATTATTTATTTATTTATTTATTTGAGACACAGTCTCACTCTGTCACCCTAGGTAGAGTGCTATGTCATCAAAGTTCATAGCAACCTCCAGATCTTGGGCTCAAGTGACTGATCCTCTTGCCTCAGGCTCCCAAGTAGCTGAGACTACAGGTGCCCTCCATGAAGCCTGACTAGTTTTTGTATTTTTAGTAGAGACACTGTCCTGCCCTTGCTCAGGCTGGCCTCGAATGCCTGAGCTCAAGCAATCCACCTATCTCACCTCCCAGAGTGTTAGGATTATAGGCATGAGCCACTCTGCCCCACCCTTATGATGTATTTTAAAAAGAGTTATTGATTTCAGTTTCCCCAGGCTTTTCTTGGGGCACCTGTTGTGGATGGGAGGGATAACTGCCAACCTCCTTACATAACAGACTAGCAGGACGAAAAGTCCTTAACATTTGCTTTAAATCTATTCCATTTTTGCTTAAATTTCTTTTGAAAGGAAACTTGGTATTGGGAAAAAGTGGAACATTGGTATTTTTACCACACAAATTTGGGGGTGGGGGTCCAGTACAAAGTAGAATGATTTTTTTTTTTTTTTTTTTTTTTTTTGAGACAAAGTCTCACTTTGTCACCCTCAGTAGTGCCGTGGCGTTACAGCTCACAGCAACCTCAAACTCTTGGGCTGAAGTGATTCTCTTGCCTCAGCCTCCCAAGTAGCTGGGACTACAGGGGCCCACCACAATGCCTGGCTTTGTTGTTGTTGTTGTTGTTGTTGTCATTGTTATTTGGCAGGTCGGGCTGGATTTGAACCCACCACCTCTGGTGTATGTGGCTGGTGCCCTAGCCGCTGAGCTATAGGCATCGAGCCCCAAAGTAGAATGATTTGATGAGATCTCCTTTCTTTATTTCTGGCTGGTCCACAATGACCTTGCCCCAAACCCCATCCTCTCACGTTAAATGAGCACAATACCCCATTCCATGTTAGACTGCAGACGGTATCTGGAGATGGGGGCGGGTGGCATGTGGCTGTCCTTCCTCTGCTCCAACAGTACTAGGTACAGGAGTGAGAGGGGGAGAATGGCACTTCAGGAGAAGAATGCTGAGATTGATTTTACATAGTACTTCAAGAAAGAAAGGATTTGGTAAATAAATGAGCTGTAAAGGGGAAATAGTGAAAAGCTTTGTGTGTGGGTGGTGGAGACTTGCAGACGTTGGGGAGCATTTTCTACAATGGAGAAGTCTCGCTTTGAGGGCCAAAAATGTCTCTGTTGCAACCATGATAATGTGAGAGAAGCCAAGACAAATGAACGCAGCTGTGTTTTTATTAAACTTTACTCACAAAAACAGGTGTTGGGCTGGATTAGGGTCCCTGTCCTAGTTTGATGACCTCTAAGGGAGTAATACTTTTACCTGTGGAAACAGCATAGAGAGGCTTTCTCACACCCAAGGCACCATTTTTTAGCCGATTGGGAAAGGAAGTGTGGTGTTTTAGGTTCAATATAGTCAATTACCAAAGAGAATGAATGCTTGATGGAAAATGGAGAGTGTGTGTGTGTGTATGTGTGTGCACGTGAATGAGAAAGAGAGAGAGAATATTCTGAGCCTACACTGTTCATATATTTAAGCTTCAAAAGGAAGGGGGAAGGGAGGGAAGATGGAGATGCAATTTAAATGATCACAAACCAACCTCAAGACTGGGCCACGTGTAGCCAGTGGGTGCACAGTTTGTAGCCTTGTACCTGTAGGAAATTCCCAGAAACTGGCCATGGCGTTCACACCCCTGACCGCTTCTGCACGGTGTAGTCTGGCAGCCGTAGCAGAGACTCAGTGCTATAGAAGGGCGAGTCTGTATCTGGACTGACTTCTAAAGTCCGAAGTACAAGAACAGCACAGCTCAACCAGTGTAAACAGGAACAGAAAAGTCAGAGAGTCTGAAAGGTTAATTGTCATTGCATCTAAGATAACTAGGGATAGAAGAATTTGCCATAATTTTACGTGCCATTAAAAAAGAATAGCTGCCCATTTAACTCTGACAGACTGATTAGGGTACACATCTCTCATTCTAGAAATGTGACTATATGAGAAATGTTTATCTTAAAATAGGTGAAATGCACTACATGGCTTTTCATTGTTACTAAGGATGGAGGATCTGTCCATCTCTCTGCTCTGTACCCTTGGCTTGTTGGCCTACCTCTCTTCTTCATAGTACCTCCCTTCATGGCAATATCCAATCTTCCCTTCCTGGGTTGCTTTTTATTAACAAGAAGCGTGGGAGGCCTCCTGCCCCCAGGGCACCACACATTCCTCACCCATTGAGAAATAGTCCTTATTGTTTTCCTGTACAGCCAGGCTGTGGGGAGCCTGAAGGACTGGGACTGAATCCCAACTCTTTCGCTTACTGCCTGTGTGACCACCAGCAAGTTATCTAATTTCCTTTTGCCTCATTCCTCTCATCTGTAAAATGGGCACAATGGTGTCACCTACCTCAGAAGATGGGTACAAATTTAAATGAATTCATGCATGTACAGTACACGGCCAGTGCATTTAGAGCAGTGTCAGACATTATGAACTATAATTTATAATTTTTAAAAGGAACGGCACATGTTATAATCAAAATCTTCAGCTACAACTGTGTGAAAACTTAAGCAGGTGCATGGTTCGTGTTGGTTGATATACCGCCTTGTGGAAGCTTGGGATTGCAAACACATTCAGAACCAAACGAATATAATTTTCTAGCTAGTCCTGGCATCCTCCCTTGTAAGATTATAAACAAGATATGAAGCTATAATAGCAATTATCTCTAAATATTGGTTAGTGAGAATTTGGATAGAGAGGATACCCTATTTTTCTGGTTTCTAAGGGGTGGTAGTGATTGATACAACTTCTGATAGGAAAGTTTCTGAGGCCTGCCTCCAAAATTTATCCATAATCTGTTTGATTTTCAATTCAGATAGCAAGAATTCAGATGTAGGACATCTGCATGGAATATGGATGCAGTTGTGCAGAAAGCATTGATGAGTTGAATATACAATAAATTAGGGCGATCTTAAGACTTGGAAGTTCGGGATAATGAGATGAATTTGGCATGTTCATGAATCAAAGTACGTATTGTTGATTCATTCTTGTTTTCTTTCTCTGTAAATAAACAGGCTGACTGTGTGGTTATTATTGGAGGCAAATCCAATGAAGCAGGGATGTGGATGGACGATGTCTGTGATAGCAAGCGTGGCTACATATGCCAGGCACCTTCTGGTAAGTTACGCTGAACCTCGCCTGCCTGGGAGGGCTGGGTTTTCTACTTTAAAAAATACATCATTCCCTTGTACAACATTCACTTTGATTCTCACTTTAATTCATGTGCACCTGTGACAGTCAAGAAGGTTGATATTTTCTAGGCTTTCGTCTCTCGTTCTCATACCAGGCAGATTAACCTTGATGTTGAAACTTTTCCTAATTTTGGTAAAAATTTGGAGGATTTGCCTATGTAGGAGCCAGGGGAAAAATTTCTCCTTTACCCTCTGAAGGTTCACCGAAAATCACTGGCAAGAGGCAGCATATAATAGGAGAAAAGGCACACCAATGTATTTAATCATAGTTTTACGTGGCACAGAAATTTTCATAAGGAAGACCCAGACAAAGGTCCATTTTTATACTTACGTTCAACAAAGTACAGAAAGCTGTATAGAAATATAGTTAGACAAAAAGGGTATGATCTAACCTAACAAGGCCTTTATGTCCAGATCAGTGGTTTTCAACCTTCCTAATGCCTCCTAGTGCCGCAACCCTTTAATACAGTTCCTCATGTTGTGGTGACCCCCAACCATAAAATTATTTTCGTTGCTACTTCCTAACTGTAATTTTGCTACTGTTATGAATCGTAATATAAATATCTGATATGCAGGATGTATTTTCATTGTTACAAAGAGGTCGCGACCCACAGGTCGAGAACCGCTGGTCTAGATTCTTCCTGGCCTCTGTGAGCAGTGCTTTCCCTTGGGGTATAGGGTAGGACCGTCTCTAGAATGGGGGGATCTTATGATCTACAGTCAACTAAGGTAGGTTAGATAATTTCTATATGGCCATTTTTTACACAGAGAAGCCCCGGGGGAAGGTAGGCTAATATATGTAGGTTTTTGTGGTAGATGTACACTGTGGAATACTATTTAGTCATTAAAAAAGATGGACAATTTATATCATTTGTATTAACCTGGATAGAGTTGGAGAACATTCTCTTCCGTATCACAAGAATGCAGAAGCAAATGCCCAACATACTCAATACTAATCTGAAGCCAGCAGACAATCTAATACACACCCACAGAAGAGAAAAACTCAATTTAATTCAAGTTGAGGGGGGGAGGAGGAAGGGGAGAGAGGAGGAGGGAGATTGGAGTGCTCCCACCTAATGGGCACAATGTAAGGGTCTGTGGCACATCTCCTGGGTACAGGACACAGCTACCACAGGGACTTTACCTAACAAATGCAAACATTGTATCCTAATAGTTTGTGCCTTGATTATTAATCTGAAAAGAAAAAAAAAAATATTTAGAGGTTGTTGTGGCTGCCTATGGTGAAAAGGAGTCCTTGCGTTTAAGAATTCCTTTGGGAAAGGATTCTGGTTTCTATGGCTGGGTTTGGGGGACAATGGAACTGAGAGATGAGAAGGCAGGGAACAGGCAGAGAAAACCCTCCGCTTCTGGGGCAGCCTCGGAGGCCTTCATTTGTGGTGTTGTTTCCTGAGTTCCGATACCTACCTGTACCTTTTCTTCATGTCAGAGTAGGAACGTCTCAATTCAACTCCTATTTTTTGAGAATCGTTGGCACAAAGCATCATAAAAGCCTCATTATCTGCTCTGGATTCTATGCCTTATAAATGTAGATCTCTCGTTTGAGGTTTCTCTTTTTTCCATCTCAGGAATCTTGAAAATGGTTAAATGAAAATGATACAGAGTACGTGGCTATTTACTGTGAATCAAAATGATGGTTGATTCTAGTTTCTAGTCCAAGGAGAATAAAAATGTCTAGCTACACAAAAGCATTAGAAATTTAAAAATAGATTGGATGTGAAGATGGAGGGTGGGAAGGTTGCTGCCATTTTGCATATGGCTCTGGGAGGACAAGTTGGATTTGGAAGGTGCTTGTTCTCCCAGGCTTACTAAATTTTTCTTACGCTTTTGGGATAATCAGGGAACTAATATCAACTCATAGCAATGATTAAAAATCATGTAACATAGTTTCAGATAAATGACAAGAACTGCAGGAATTCTAATCTTTTCTTGGTCCTAAAGCTGTCCCAAGGTCATGTCACTTTTCTCTTTACCCAGTGCCCTCCAGCACCAGAATCTTAGGCCACCAGAATCACCAAAACACACCATCTGTACCTCTGTTCTTTAGGCAAATGGGAGAAGCTCCTTACAGGAGTGAATGGTAATTCAAAAGCTTATTTAGACTCTTCTCTTATTTTATAGACATAAGTGATAGAGTATTTTATTAGGAATAAAAACAAAAAAGCTTGAGGATTGTGGGTTTGTTTGTTTGTTTTTTTTTAATGTACATAAGGTCTTGCTCTGTCCTTTAGGCTAGAGTGCAGTGGCATGATCATAGCTCACTGTAGCCTCAAACTCCTGGACTTGAGAGATCCTCTTGCCTTAGTGTTCTAAATAGCTGGAATTACAGGTGTACACCACCACATCCAGCTAATTTTTAATTTTTTTTGTAGGGATGGGGTCTTACGGCTAGCACAAGTATAGGGGAAACTATTTTTATACTTACGTTCAACAAAGTTCAATTTGTTGCCCAGGCTGGCATTAATTCCTGGGCTCAAGTGATCCTCCCAAATTGTGGGGATTATGGTAAACTCCCCCATTGTTTGCAATTTTTTAATGACCTAAGGAAAAGTTCACAGTGTTAAAGTGAAAGAAAGACAGCATATGAATTTCGTAAATTATAAATTATAAAAAAATAATAGCAATCTCGCTCCGCTTAAAAAGAAAGAATAAAAAAAGACTCAATGGAAATGTATCAAAATAGGAATAGTTATCTTCAGAGAGTGGGATTTTGGAGACTTTAGTGCCTTCGTTATAGTTTTCTGCATTTTTTAAAACATCTATAAATACATATACCTATATATGCATATTGAACTTTTAGAGAATAAACACCATTTTAAAGACTATAGGAGACACCTTCTTTGCTAAAATCAAAGAAAAGACAGAAACATATGAAGAAGAGAAAAACTTCCTATGATCTAACTTGGCAATAATCTTTCAATATTTTCATTTTTTCCACATGATCTTTTTAAACGATTGTTTTTATAAACAAGCCAATTGGACAGAGGAGCTGTTTTCTACTTCTATATAAAGCCCTTTATGAAACTATTTTATTTTTTAGCTTTACCTCAAACCTCATTTAGCACTTTTAACAGTCCAAATGTTTTCCAATGGCATTAAGACAAGACCATATCTCCCTCAACTGGGAAATTGTAAAGTTGTTCCATTGCGGATAGGCTATAACATTGTAAGGATCCTGGCTGGGGTCTCTTGGTTTAATGGTATTATACCAACACAAGATGGCAGCAACAGCAGAAAAAAGGAGACAGTGTAACAGTCAGGAGCAAAGGAAAGTGTGTCACGTCTGGAGGGTAGGAACAAGGCACATGGTGAGTCAAGTTGATACAAAGTAAAACATGTCAATCTGCCAAGAGGAAAACCAGCAGTCAAGGATATATATAAATCCCTAGACCAGGATAGAGAGCTGGCTTATAAATATTTGCACCTTTGTGAATCATATAGTCTCATTGAAAACACTCTACTGTGGTCATAGACATGTGTAAACACGTGAATGTGGCTGTGTTCCAATAAAACTTTATTCGTGAACACAAATTTGAATTTGTGCTTAGTATGTCCTGAAATATTATTATTCTTCAACTCCCCCATTTTCCCCTAACCATTTAAAAGCCTTTACAGCTAGCTGGTTACAAAGACAGACAACAGGCAAATTTTATTCTTTGGCTATTGTTTGCTGACTTCTGCCCTAGGACATCAGCTAAGGCCTGCAGAAGCAAGTGCTCTGTTGGGGCCTTGATGTGAAGGGGCCCAGAGTGCAGATGTGCCTAATGCAGTGATTAGAAACTCATCCTAGGAGACTGAGGAGGAAAGATCAGAACGCTGAAGTGACTCTCACTTACAGAGGCTCTAACTCCTGGGTCAATCTGGATAAGGTTTTGGGGGCCTAGGTGAAGGGCATAAGACATCATCATGAATAAAGTTTAATATTATGATCAAGGTTAGATGAATCAGACACGCATGTAAGGATTTGTTCCAGAACCTAACCAGTTTCCTGAAGGTACATGACTCACAGATGGAGCCAAATAGATAGAAAGTCATGGACGGAATAAAACAAATGCAGGGCGGGGCGGGGAGTCAGGCGGGAAGACTGTTCTTCACCTTCACATTTGACCAAGATGGAAAAATAAAGATTAATAATGGCACAGTGATCGATGTTCTTTAACTTGTGGCCTTAAATTGTGTCCATTTCTTTCATCCGGATACTAGATTATATTGAATTTGCGATTTAGTTGAGAAAGTTGATAGTATACCTACCTTCATATTCTAAATGCAGTTAAAAAACCATTTCATTTAATTGGGCATACCAAGTAAAAAATGAAGCTTTGTTTTCTGGTGTGAAATGGCTTGCGAAAATATTTTTAATGCTTGCCCTTTTGGGTATATGCTATTCCTATTATTTTTATGATGGATGAGATATAGTAGTCATGTACCGAGGGTGCTCAGTGAATGTTTCTTGCTAATGCTAATAAAAATGGTCTTTTTACTGTAGACCCGGCCTTGCCGAAGTCTCCAGCAACAATTCCAACAGATGGCTTTATTAAATACGGTGAAAGCAGCTATTCACTCATGAAATTTAAAGTGCAGTGGCATGAAGCTGAGGAATACTGCAGGGCGCACAGTTCCCTCCTCGCGAGCATTCTGGACCCCTATAGCAACGCATTTGTGTGGTTGCAAATGCAAACACTTACGGAGGGTGTGTGGATAGCCCTCAACAGTAACTTGGTAAGATGCCGGGAACCCGTGCCACCTGCCATGATGGGTGCACTGCGGGTGGCTAGGATTCTCTTTCTGTTTGTTCCAAACACGTGTTATTTGTCAGAAATAGTGTTGGTGCTAACATGACAGAGACCCCATCTTTCAGGGACCCGACACCTTCAAGGATCTGGCCAAACTAAGAATTATCTCATTGATGTTAAGTATCTTATTGCTTTCGACTATTCAAATTAGACTTTGCATCTCAGTCGTTTTCTTGACTCACTTATTTCCTTCCAGGGCCAGGATGGCAACAATGTCATGAGAATGAAAGGAACAGCTCAGGGACTACTGAGTCGTTGGTGATGAGGATGTTTTTTATTTTTTTGTGCTAACATTCTAGACTTATTACAGATCCTGAGGTGGTAGAGCTTCCATCCAGGTGTGAGAAATACTTCATGACAGTCAATTTCCTGAATTCTGTAACAGAGAAAGAAAGGTTGGCAGGAGAGGGTTGGGGTGAGGAACTAGGCGTGGTGATTGAGTTGTCAGAATCTTCCTACAGTGACTCTTCTCCGATGCCTTGTCAACCATCTGTCCATCCTTCATCCATCCATCTAGCTAGGCAGCCAGCAAACTTTCCAGTTTTCTATTTCTATTTCCAAGAAATGGATATGTCGGCAAGTAATTAAGAAATAATACAGGAAGTGTCAAATAAAACCACAGTAGGACGTCTGTAAGCTGACCACCCAGGGGACAGAAACAGACTGGTCAACATACAGAGGTGGTCAGCATAAGGAACTAGGCCTACTGTGCTGACACGTACACGTGGTGCATGTCCCATCTATGAAAATTCGGTCAACTTAAGGAGATGGTCAGTGTAGGGAGAGGATCAGCTATGGAGGTTCTACTGTATATGGAAAGAGTGATAGGGGGACAAGAGAAAAGGGAGCATTTGGGCCAGGGGAAGACCGAGAGAGTGTCTCAGAGAAAACTGAGCTTTGTAGATGTGGTCTGGTGCGTTAGAACATAAAGAAGGCATATCAAGAAGAGAGAAAGAGAAGATGTCACGTTTTCAAGAGCTTCCAATGCCCGGATGTAGAGACAGAAATTTACACTTTGTGCAATGAGTATTTTCTAAGTTGGAAAGTAAACATTTAAAAGTAATTCTGTAATGATTTCTGTGATTAAACTCAGGCAAGGCATTTTAAAGTCTCTGTTGACTATGTTTTGAATAATAAAGTCGCTTGATAAATCACTCATTTCCTTCTCCCAGACATGTTCACAATTCTTTTGTGAGAATTCAAAACAGGCTTTTTATTTTTTTTTTTAAAGATTAAATGATTTTCTGCTGATGATTATGACAAACAGCATCATTGCCTTCCTTGCAACTATGGAATTACTAGATGTGTAAGCCCTATTTGATTATATGATAGAATGCAACAAAATTCTAACTCATAACAACATGCTTTTGGTTTTGTCAATGGATCGTGGTAATTGGCGTGGTAGACTACACAATGCCATGAAAAGGAGGATAGTTGTTTCAATATTTTAAAAGTTCAATTATCTATTCTTAAGCATTACCTGTAAAATCTCTTGTAGATTAAAGATATTATTGATAAGTAATATTGTTGATGGTGTCAGTTAGTTGTGTATTACCATAACTTTAATAAGAGACCAAGTGTGCAACTGGAATAAAACAATATGCTTTTTAAAAAGTGTCATCATAGGTATTTGACACCATAGCTACAGGCTCGGCGGGTAGCGGCGTAGCTCAGTGGGTAGGGCGCCAGCCACATACACCAAGGCTGGTGGGTTCGAACTCAGCCCAGGCAAATGATGACAACTACAACAAAAAAATAGCTGGGCGTTGTGGTGGGCGCCTGTAGTCGCAGCTAGTTAGGAGGCTGAGGCAAGAGAATCGCTTAACCCCAAGAGTTTGAGGTTGCTGTGAGCTGTGATGACATCATAATTCATAGAGCCAAAAACTCACCTAAGTGGAAATGACAAGACCGAGGTTCCCATTTTCCTACCCGCGTGACCTTAGCCACGTCATTTATCCCTGGTGCTGCTTCTACCACAGACCAATGAGATCAGTAGAGATTTAGTGTTTCAGGGGTCCAAGAATTGAATGAAAATTACTTAATTTTTAAAATAACTTTAATATTAATTTTTTTTATCTGTTATGAAGATGAAACTTCTCTTTTGCTCTGAAAGCGTGCAAACGAGGACAGTTTCAGGGAATAAGACAAAGATTTCTGAAGTCAGTGTTTTTCAGAACAGCTTCCAAGGATGCATTTCTAGAGATCGGCAAGAAATAATTACTTCCAAGAAAGGCTGCATTTACTGAATTTGAGTTGATAGAAATGGCGTGTAATGTCCCTTTTATTCTCAAATGTGCAAAATTCCATGTTCAATCACAGTCTTAAGTATACCCTTTATTCTTCACTTGGTTCTTCTGCTGTTTTCTAAATGAAGCAAGGCTCCGTGTCACTGGTTGTTTTTGTTCTTGCAGACCAATAATGAATACACTTGGACGGATAAGTGGAGGGTGAGGTACACTAATTGGGCTGCTGATGAGCCCAAGCTGAAATCAGCCTGCGTTTATCTGGATCTTGATGGGTTCTGGAAGACGACTCCTTGCAATGAAAGTTTTTATTTTCTCTGCAAAAAATCAGATGGTAAATGAATATGCAAAACAACCAGAGGATTTGAAATTTTCTGAATAAGCTACTACACACCACTGTTGATGTTACTCAATGCTGGGTAGCTCAAAATAAGATCAAATATATTTCTTCACCTAACAAAAGACCATTGTAACATACACCATGCATACACAGATGAAAATAATGGCAATAGAAAATTTTCTTTTCTTTTGAGGATTTATTTGCTCTTTAATAAACCTCTGAGTTTTTATTATGAAGGTTGTCCTTTGAATCTATGAAAATGGATTCCCCAGGAAATTATGCTTAATGTTTGATGTTAACAACATATTCAGATCAAAATAATTTTATCAGAATGTGTATTGTGGATATAGTTATAGAATTCCAGCTATAGCATTTAGTTATGTCACAGGTGTCATTAATAGTTAAAGAGGGGTTATATAGGTTAGGATCTCAGAAAATGAATAGAATGACTGGAAAATTACAAATTATTTGGGGGTGACTTTTAATAAACTTAATGTTTGTAGTTATCTATAGATATGTAGTCTAAACTATGAATGTGGTTGATTGCCACTATGCCATAGTATATTCTAGTGAAATATATTTAAAATTTTAGAAAAATAAAGTAAAAAGAATAATAATGGTAAATTCAAATGGTAACCATTGGAAGTTTTTTTTTTTTTTTAATAATACTAGATGATAACATTTTCCTTAGCCACTGAAATATTATTCTACATTCTACAGAGACTTCTGGTTTAGTTTTATTTTAAATATATTTTTCTTAACAGTTGTCCCTGCCACGGAGCCTCCACAGCTGCCCGGCAGGTGCCCCGAGTCACAGCACACAGCATGGATTCCTTTCCATGCTCACTGCTACTATATCGAGTCCTCATATACCAGGAACTGGGGCCAAGCCTCTCTGGAATGTCTTCGGATGGGTAAGTGCCACATTTCCTGAAAGAAAAATTTATAATAACCTCTTCTGGAGTCCCGTGACACGAATAACACCACACATTACAAGCAACGTAAAGATACTGGTTCTTTAAAAACTGATTTATTTTGCAAGAGAACCATGCGAGGTCCCTTCAATGTAATTTCCAACTTTGTAGCATCAATATGTTAGAAAATTCAGATCATGTTCTGCACAAATATTTCTTCCTTTCTGCCCTCATCTTCTAAAAATTGCCAGAATTCTCCAACTCAGTTACCCTCAGTCTCAGGACTGATAAGCTCAGACTTTACAAGTACCCAGGAACCATTTTTTTCTTTTTTTGCTATTAATAGAAAAGTATTTATATCTGGCTATTGTATTTGTGAAGAAAAACAAAACAAAACTAAAATAGACATGAAAAGGAATGATTTTCTCCCTGTCGTAAAAAGATGTCAAAGTTAACTTTTCAGGGTACATGAAAAAGTCACCTAGTTACATCCTACCAAACATTTCACTGAATTGTTTTGGTATTTAATCCTTCCTGGATGTATTTAGCAGGGTTTTTTATTTTGCTCTAACTCAGGGCTCTTCATCAACAGTGAAGGGCTATATATTATAGTCTCATTTCCTTCAGGTTCACTCAAAAAGTCAACCTTGTACCACCACCTCCATGGGCAACTACAGTGTTAGACCATTGCCACCAATGGCTTTTGACAGACATTTCCGGAGATAAGGCTCTTTTCACTCACTGGGTTAAGAATAAGATAAAATATAGATAAAATAAAGGCAAGCTTTTCAAGTAGGGTTTTCTAGAGAACTATCAGGTCAAATCATGGAAATTCTTTGAGAAAGAGCTTGAAAAGAACTGTAACCCCATTCTAACCTCTCCAGGGGCATCATGTACTATAGGATTATTAATCCAGTTATTGATTTTCACAGTTGTTGTGGGGCTGTTGGTTTTGAAGGCAACCGTGGAGCTGGGAAGAAGACAGAAGGATTAGGACTAGCTAAAACATCATGAAGCTCACTGTTAACTACCACGATTCAATTATTTTTCTCTTGTATTCTTGCAAGCCTTTAATTAATTTTTAGAATTCTAAAGTTGATTTTAACAGATTTGTCGGTTTTCTCATTGCTTTTATAGGGGAAAATATTTTCAGAAGTACATAGTCTGCCATTTCTGCTGATGCTATCTGAAGTCTGCTTTAATCATTTATAAAAATGTTTTTCAGCCAGGTGGCTCACTCCTGTAATCATAGCACTTTGAGAGGGTGAGGTGGGTGAATTGCTTGAGCTCAGGAGTTCAAGATCAGCCTGAGCAAGAGCAAGACCTCCCCACCCCCACCATCTCTACTAAAAAAAAATAGAAAAAAAATTAAAAAAATAAATAAATGTTTTCCTTCAGGTTGTTTAGTATTTTTTTTTTTTTTTTTTTTGCAATGAACGTGTAAGAAACTTTGTCTTCAATTTAGGTGACTGTATTTTCCAGTAAATAAAATGAACGATTCAAATTCTCTTTATCAAAATACGTAACAGATATTTTGAAGTGATGAATGTCTATAAAATATATTTAATGGTGAATTATGGAATCATCCAGTGAAAACAGTCATCGAATGGATAATCCAGAACTCAGTAATACGGAAAACAGGCATATTGTTACGTCCAGGACCTCAAGACTCAGAAAGTCTAAGTTGTACCTGACTCTACCCTCGACTAGTGTTAGGATCTTGGCAAATTACTCATCCTCTGTCCTTTGTTCCCTTTAGCTATAAAATGGGGTAACAATAGTACCTACTTCTGAGGTTGTTATAAACATTTAATGTGGTAATGCTTGTAAAGCCCCAAAGCAACACATTAGGCATGAAATTCTTAAAAAATATGTTAGTTATTACTAAAAAGCTATGGTTTTTCTATAAAATCTAACACCAACACAATCTAACGTGGATGGTCACTTTTGTGGTTATCTACCTGGTCTCCCAATTTTCTCCCTGTGCCTTGAATGGTTCTCTGCAGAACAGCTGGATTAACAGTCCTATCGTACGTCACATCATTCTGCTGCCAGAAAAAGCTGAGTCTTCTATGTCATCACCTAGCCCTCAGTACCAGCCTCCTTTCTTCTGCAGTGAGACGTAACCCATGTCTTTCTTTAGCCAATTGATCATGTTGGCGCTACGTCCCCTCCAAACCGACCTTCTCTGTCCCTGGAGAAGTTCTACACTTCCCTCTTGCTTTGTGTTTCCTCTTGTTAATTCTTCCTGGAAGAATTTTCTATCCTTTTTACTTGAAAGCCTGCACTACCTCTATTTAAATTCTATTTCCTCTTAGACTGCCTTTCATTTACTTCACCTAACATGAATATTGGACGTGTCCATAGCAGATTGCAGTTAATACCTCCTCTCTGATATGCCTGCGTGCTCTTATGACTGGCCATGGAACCATAATGCTCTTAAGACATATTGCACGTCCTACTCATCTTTGAATATCCTGCAGGAACTAGTGCGGTGCTTGGACTCCAGTGATGCTCAAAACTGTATTTTCTTTCTTTCTTTCCTTTCTCTCTCTCTCTCTCTCTCTCTCTCTCTCTCTCTCTCTCTCCCTCCCTCCCTCCCTCCCTTTCCTTCCTTCTTTCTTTCTTTCTTGTAAATTTATTTCAGGTTAATGTGAGGGTACAAACAACCAGGTCAAAATATTTGTTTCTGTTAGGTAGAAACAGAATGTGGTTATGTGGTTATGACCCACACACAAAATTTATGCCAAACACCCCCATCCCTTGCCCATTCAGAGAGAGCACTCGCCCCTCCATCTCTCTTGTTACTTCTCCCCCCAACTTGAACCGAAATGAGTTTTTCTCCTATGAGGACATGCCTTAGATCATCTACCGGCCTCATATTAGTATTGAGTACATTGGGTAATTGCTTTTCCATTCCTGTGATACTTGACTAAGAAGAATGTCTTAACGCCATCCAGAATATCACAAAAGATGTTTTCAAAATGCAAACTGAAATTCTGAGCAGAAAAATATCCACCCCTCCAGTGGAGATATTGGTTGATTGTTATTGCTCTTGCAATCAATACTGTTTACAAAATAATTGATACTTTTATACTTTGCAGGCTCTACTCTGGTTTCCATTGAAAGTGCCGCTGAATCTAGTTTTCTGTCATACCGGGTTGAGCCACTTAAAAGTAAAACCAATTTTTGGATAGGATTGTACAGAAATGTTGAAGGTAATTTTCGCAGAACAATTATTCAATAACAAATATTTCCAAACGTTGTATGTAAAACATGGTTTTATTTCTGGAAAGTCTTACCTAAAACAATGATTAATTTGTGATGAGTTTGAAAATTCAAACTCATTTTTATTTGATGTAGTAACTGAAAGTTAAAATGACTTTCCTATTATACAATCCTCAGAGTTGCCAATTAAAAAAAGATCTATAGCTAAGTTAGTTTAAGAAGCTTTAAAGAGCATTTTTTAGTGGGATGGGGTTGGGGAGGGGAAGCTACAAAGGAGAAGTATAAATATTTGTACTAATTGGAAGTAATTTTTTAATTTAAATATATTTTAGTCATTACAGTCTTGTCTGTTCAAAGTGTTTTTTTTTTTTTTTTTAAACCATTGATTCTTGTATAAAATAATGTGCTTAGAAAATTTGCACACGTAAGCCTTATTTTAAGATGGGTTATTTTTCACTGGCACTGTTATTGGTTTTATTTCATGACCAGGGATGTGGCTTTGGGTAAACAACAATCCACTCGCCTTTGTCAACTGGAACACAGGAGATCCCTCTGGTGAAGGAAACGATTGTGTAGCTTTACAGGCGTCTTCTGGGTTTTGGAATAATATTCACTGTTCTTCCTACAAAGGATATATTTGTAAAAGACCAAAAAGTAAGTACTAAGTTTGTCATGTGTTGTGTCTGTTCCCTGGCCATCACTTCTTTCCAATTGGCAGGTATCATTGTAATTGGCATTATAATGTGATTATAGGGCCATCCCAGCTCTGTCCGTTTATCACTGGGGAATTCAATCTGCCATGCTGATCCATCGTTGTCTGCTGCTCTGAGTGAGCAAGAGACACCCTCTGTCTGCTCAGCTAACAGTCATTTTGGTTTATCAATGCATTTATGATGGGATATCCACGTGTATGGATTTGCCAACTGCATGCAGTCGCCAGAGCATTCTTTACAAGGCTTACAATGTCAGGGGAAAGGGGGTAAAGTAATACCAGCATAAACCAGAAGAGGTCAAGGTTCTGGGAAGGAATCAGAATTAATTATAGAGTGGAGGCAGGAGGATTGCTTGAGCCAAGGAGTTCAAGGCCAACATAGTGAGCCCCCATCTTTAAAAAATAAAAATAAAAAACATTAGCAAAACCTGGTTGTGTGCACCTGCCCTACCAGCTACTTGGGAGGCTAAGGCAGGAGGATCACTTGGGCTCAGGAGTTCAAGGGCTACAGTGAGCTACCCCAGCCTGGGTGAGAGAGCAAGACCGTGTCTCTAAAAAACAAAGAAGAATTGATTATAGAATGAGTTATGGTCTAATTCAGTCTCCTTCTGAGATGGAGTGAGTTATGGTCTAATTCAGTCTCCTTCTGAGATGGAGTGTGAGACCATGGAAGGAAAGAGATTGAGGCTAATTAACAGTGTCAAATGCTCACAAGGCACTATCTGGACCATAATGATACGTAGTCGCCATTCCATCTCACCTAATATTCTTCCCAGGCCATGAACTTATTGATTAGGTAATAGATTTAAATAACTGAGTTAGGTAAACTAACCCTTTTGTCTCAGGAAGTTTTATCATTTTAAAACAGTGCAGGTCTTGGTCTTTTAAAACTCTGTTCTAATACACCACAATCTCTGGCTGCAATGTTGGATATCTTGTAACATTTCAGTGGGCCAACTTCAAAACCCTAGCCTAGAAGGCTGTTGCTTATGGATGGGTTAGGTAGATTTTAAGGGTATCAGCAGCTCCAATGCGACAGTGCTAGAATCTAATGTATGAGGTTGGACAGTTAAGTTCATGAACTCATTCTAGCAAAAGAGCTACCTACCTCATTGTTGAATATCACAACGGTCACTTTCAAAGTGCTCCCCTTGGGAAGCTATTCACTGATGCCAGCACCTAGTCCACTCTTCAAAACAATTTTGGAACTCAGCTTCTAGAATGACAATTAACTTCATGAACTCATCCTTCAAGAAGTGCTATGTACCTCAATGCGGAATATCACTATTCACCTTCAAAGTACTTCTTTGGCCATGTGATCACGGTAGTGATATTTAGCAATGAGGTATGTAGCACTTTTTCTAGGATGAGTTTGCAAACTCAGTTGTCCGGCCTTGTACTCAAACTCACCATGTAGATGTAGAATGCTGCTGTAGCATAGATAGATAGATAGATAGATAGATAGATTTTCTATCTGTACCGGTATCTCTATCATATCATACCATATCGTTGTAAACCAAACATGGAGTAGTCTATGCATTTGTGAGCCAAATACTATTTACTATCTACATGCAATTATTGTGGGCTTTTATAAACATATAATTAATTAATTTTCCTTTTTTACAAACAGTTGTTGATGTCGAACCTACTCATGCATTAATGACAACAAAAGGTAAGACCATTACAAAATTACAAGTCCTCTATTAATAATACATCGATATTGTTTGTTTTAAAAGCCATAATGATCTCTGGGCAGTGCCTGTGGCTTAAGGAGTAGGGCACCGGCCCCATATACCAGGGGTGGCGGGTTTGAACCCAGCCCCTGCCAAAAACTGCAAAAAAAAAAAAAAAAAAAAGCCATCATGGTCTTTCCTCTGCACTCTCAGCAGTTTCACTTCAGCTAACACAGCCTCTGGGTTATTATGTCATCAACCTACCTTCCATGATACTTTAGAAAAAAAGGCCTTGGGTTCAGGTTGGTGTTTTTACTCTAAGAAGTGATTGAAAGCTTTTTTTTGTTTGTTTGGTTTTTGCTGTGTTAGGAAGAGTTGCTTTATGAGAACCCATGGAAGAAATTCCTCCCCGGAATCTCTTTTCTTTTCTTAGCAAAGTTTTTTGTTTTAATTTTTATAGACAGCTTCAATTACGTAACTGACCCTATTTCACCCATATTATCGGCTGATAGAAAAAACTCAAGGTGAAATGTAGGATTTGATTGTAAACCCCTTATCAATCTCCCAGGTGCTTTTTGTTTACTGATTACGTGAGTTCAAATTTCCACTATGCTTATTTTCTATTTTTTCATAAGTTTTGACTTGCTTTTAAGTAACATCATCATTATTGTTGCTACTCTATTTATCTTCTTATAATGCATTTGGAAGCAGCTTTACATTATTGTGAAACAAGGTAACGTATTAAAAAAACTTTGTTTAACTATCTCAAGGCTACATAGACAAATGAAGTATTATTGCAACTGAATAATTATCTAAATATTCTTAATAATCCTCTAATGGCCATATGGATTCTCGTTTTCATGTCTTGCCTTTCTGTTTGACAAATGTCACTTGAAAAAGTATGCATTTTAGCGTTTCCAGAAAGTTGCATTGTTTTCCATATCATTTAAACTCTGTCTCCCTCCATCTTTTCCCTAATCAATTTTTTTTTAATTTGTTTATAGCTGACTCAAGGAAGATGGAGCCTCCCAAACCGTCTCCCAACAGAACAGGAGTAGTGGTCATTGTCATCCTCCTTATTTTAACGGGTGCTGGCCTTGCTGCCTATTTCTTTTATAAGAAAAGACGTGTGCTCCTACCTCAAGAGGGCGCCTTTGAAAACACTCTTTATTTTAACAGTCAGTCAAGTTCAGGAACTAGTGATACGAAAGATCTCATGGGCAACATTGAGCAGAATGAACACGCAATCATCTAGTATCAACGTGTGATCTTGGTATAACGGAATCTCATTAAGTTGTAACTAAAATTGTTTAATTCTTTAATTCCATGTGATTGTTTCCTTTAAAATTAATTGTGTGTTGTACTGGCCTGTCCTTTTCCTTTGCCTAAATGAATAGTTGTTCATTTTCAAGCCTGGCAAGGTATTTTTACAAAGAGAGATAATAATGTTGATTACCACTTAAGAAAAAAAAACATAGGCGCATCTACAGCACTACAATGCCAACATTTAAGTATCACTGCCCTGTAGCTAGGATCAATTTCATGTAGATTACAAGAGCTCTAGAAACAACCAGTGAAGCCTCTTGAAATATTTTAAGGAGCTCTGAAAGATATGTTACCTACTGAAATGTGTTTCAGCAGTCAGAAGGCCATTTGAAAAATTAAATATAAACAACCTCAGTTGGTATAAAAAATTTAGTCAGCTTTCTCTCTGACCAGTCTTGATTTCCACTTGATTATTTAGAATTGTAGTCATAAATGTGCAGCAGAATAAGGCAGTCGAGAATCTGGCTTTTCCCGAGCAGAATTTTATAGATTAAATATGGCAAATGTGTTCTTTGTCCTCTTATATGTATATCAGGATACAAGGGTGTGAAATAAAATGTAAATTTGCATCACTGGATGTACTTAGATAATGTGAAATAAACATTAAAGACCAGGTCTATTTTTAATAGATTTGCATTTTGGTGATCTTGGTAAATGTAAATTTTGCTTTTAACTGAGATTTATTTATCCATTCATGTTACACTTTGCTCTTACACAATATTATTAGTAAAGACATTCTTAATCAAGTTCTTTATCTATTTGGAAAAGGCATGTTGCTAAAACATTATGTGCAAAATGAATTTTTTTTACCATAATGATTTGCACAGTTTTCTCAGATCTTCCCCCCCTAACATCTACTCAACTCAGAATTCAACAATCAAAGGCACTGATATTTGGGATTAAAACTCTAAATAGCTTTTTCTCCCTTTAATTATTCCTTTTGACTTAAAATTTGTGCCTTGGACAAAGCTTTAGCTACGTTATGAAATATTCTAGAGCTTTTGTGTCTTACAAGGGCACCGTGCTGCCAGTCCTATCTTAAGGGATTACCACGGGTCAGAGTTCTTTACCTCGGTCCAGTGACCAGCACTCTCTGGATAGCAATGAGTGGTCTTTGAAGGAGTCCAACTTGCATGCAAAAAGTTGTGTTTATTTGTGTGTGTACCATTTTTTCTGGGAAGAAAATACCTATGTATTTCAGGAACATCCATCATTCAAAGACAAGCAACAGCATATCAGATAAGGGGTCAGATGAAATGTGCAAATACTCCAGCTTAGAAGAAATAGGAAGTGAGAAACAGGCAATTGTGGGAAAGGCTGCTGAGCACAAATGGTTCCCTTCTACACCTCAAATAGTAGAAAACAAATTGCATTTCATTTTAGGGGTAAGAACAAAGCAGGCTCCATTTGCAGAAACTCCAGTGGACATGGAGGCTGCAAAGCCACAGCAGCGTGTGATGAATCATACCGAGGAAATCCCTTTCCATACACACACACACACACACACACACACACACACGT
Source organism: Loris lydekkerianus (assembly GCA_963574355.1). Classification (NCBI taxonomy): domain Eukaryota; kingdom Metazoa; phylum Chordata; class Mammalia; order Primates; family Lorisidae; genus Loris; species Loris lydekkerianus. Next base: position 13,452 of record CAUYPK010071712.1, on the reverse strand, counting down.
GTGTGTGTGTGTATATATGTACATATACGTGTTAATAATCTTTCCTCAAGAACAGGAGAGAATTTGAGAAGAAATTCATGACTGAGCATGGTTAACAAATTCCTTGCACAAGCCTGTTTCCTTATAATTCAGAACTTCCTTTTCACAGAAAATATTTTGGATGCAAAACAACATGGATCTCAGACTCAAATGTCTCATCCTTACAAGAGATGGTGTGTGTTTGACAGGGTTGCTGAATTCTGTTTCACCCTCTCACGTTATCCACCCAAAGACATAAAGAGAGAAGTCATGTGCATGTACAAACCTATTCAAACATCATACTGAAATAGCAAGGCAGTGTTTTTTTGGGGGATAGGGGTAGGTACTGGGTAGAAAGAGGAGTTTTTGTCTTGTTTTATTCATTGGGTTTTGGTTTGGGTTGTTGTTGTTTATTTGATTTTCCTTTCTTAATCAGAAGTTCTCTCTGGCAATTTGATGTGTAAGTGCGTGTTGCTCTCCATAACTGTACTTTCAGCTTAGGTGTTTATCAGGATTCAGGAGCTGAAAGACTCTGTTTTGTTTGTTTGTTTGTTTGTTTGTGACACAGTCTCACACTGTCACACTAGATAGAGTGCCACGGCATCATAGCTCTTGGAGGCTCAAGCAGTCCTCCTGCCTCAGCCTCCTGAGGAGCTGGGACTACAAGCATGTGCCACCATACCTGGCTAGTTTTTCTATTTTTAGCAGAAAAGGGGGGATCACTTGCTCAGGCTGGTCTTGAACTCCTGAGCTTAGGCAATCCACCTGCTTCATCCTCCCAGATTGCTGGGCTTACAGGAGTGAGCGATCGTGCCCAGTATTGCTGGAAGATTCTTAAAGTTATTTTTCCCAGGTTAAATGCAAACAACATGAATAATCTATAACTTGAACTCTAAAAATAAAAGGGGAATCTGCAGGCACTGGTAGGAGTTTGGTGCATCCTTCTGTGGTACCCACTTACGCCTTCATTGTATCTTTATCTCTTCATCTAATACATGTGCCAGGCACCGAGCTCACCCTGCACATTCAGACGTGGGTAAAAGTCAGGGTCTGGCCACAGGGAGTACACAGTCTAGTGGTCGTCCAGACCCACAAGCAGATCATTTTACAACGAGATATTTGACTGGTATAAGGTATCAGTGTAGCAGTAAGAGGTATAGACGTGGCTGTCAGCAGTGGCACAGCCAGATTGTGAGGGAACTGAGATTGTACTTTTGGGGGCCTCTTTAAGAATAGGCTGAGGCTCGGTGCCTGTGACTCAGCAGCTAAGGCACCAGCTGCATACACTGGAGCTGGTGGATTTGAATCCAGCCAAACAACAATGACCAACTACTACCAAAAAATAGCTGGATGATGTGGTGAGCACCCGTAGTCCCAGCTACTTGGGAGGCTGAGGCAAGATACCGTATATACTTTAGTATAAGCCGAGTTTTTTTGGCACAAAATTTGTGCCAAAAACCCGAACTCGGCACAAAAAACTCGGCTTATACTTGAGTATATACAGTAATTGCTTAAGCCCAAGAGTTTGAGGTTGCTGTAAGCTGTGACGCCAGGGCACTCTACCAAGGGTGACATAGTAAGACTCTGTCTCAAAAACAAACAAAAAAAAAAACAACAACAAAGAATAGGCTGGGAATGACGGCTCATGCCTGTAATCCCAGCACTTTGGGAGGCCAAGGTGGGAGGATCATTTCAGGACAGGAATTCAAAAGGAAACTGAACAGCACACCAATACCTTGCCTATATAAAATAATATTAATAAAAAAAAATAAGCCAGGCATGGTGGCACATTCTTATAATCTCAGCTACTCAGGAGGCTGGGGCAGGAGGATCACTTGAGCCCAGAAACTCAGAAATTAGAGGCTGCAGTGAGTGTGATCATGCCAGTGCACTACAACTTATGTGACAGAGACAGACTTTGTCTCCTAAATAAAAGGGGGTGACATCTTAAATTGAGGACAATAACTTATTTTAATAATTAACTTACTGATATGTTTCCTATTAGTTTTCCCAGGCTGCCATAACCTTATACTACAGACTGGGTAGCTTAAACAAGAGAAATTCATTTTCTCACATTTCTGGAGGCTGGAAGTCTAGGATCAAGGTGCCAGAAGTGCTGGGTTTCTCTGAGGGAGGCCTCTCTCCTTGGCTTGCAGACGGCCACCTTGTTGCTGTCTTTTCACAAGGCTGCTATTCTGTATAAGTGCTCCTGGTGTCTCTCTCACTGTGTCCTAATCTCCTTTTATAAGGATGGGCACCAGGCAGATTGGATTAGGGCCTACCCTAACTGTCTCATTTTAACTTAACCGTCTCTTTAAAAATCATATCTCAATAAACAACCACAATTCTGAATTAATGTGGGTTAGGGCTGGCTTCAACATCCACATTTTGGGAGGACACATTCTGTCTGTAACCTACTTCTGTAAGTAAGATTTCTTTTTGCCTTGTATTCATTTATCAGTGTTCTCCAGAGAAACAGAAACAATTGAATCTTTCTTATAGCTTTTATTTTAGAATTTTAGTCATAAGGTAGTAACATAAACCTACCAGTTTATAAGAGATGGTTTGATCCAAATTGTATTTTTGACAAAAACTGGGAACTGTTTACATGGCTAAATTGTATTTGTTCTGATGGGATAATTTAATGAAGGCTGTGGACCAAAATTTCGGGTAAAGCTTTTTTATGGCAGTTTGATTTTGTTTAAAAGCTCCTTAATCCTTTTATTTTTTAGTTTTAAATGAATTTAGGCTTACATTTTTAATGTTTATATTTTAATTAGAATTGGAGGAATTGTATAAGAAAAACAAAAACTCTAAATAGCCTTGAATAAGTAATATTATAAACAGTGAGTTTTGTTTTAACATTAGTAGAAAAGTCAGCGGATTTAAAGTAAGCAGGAAAAAAAATGGAGAACTTGACTTTATATTTTAACTCTGTAGTTACAGGTTGACCATTTGAGCTTTTTAAATGTTTTTTGATGTAACTTGTTGATTAGTTTGAAAAATGTGTAAAAGAACATAGCTGTCTGGAGGCTTAGAAAATCTGGTATGTCTTAATGTTGGAGAATTTTATTTTGGGGTCACTTTAGTGTTAGATCTTCATTAGTAAACCTCTCATCTCTCATGTAGGGAAAACTTTGCAAGTGTAGGTCTATATATTAAATCCAGCACTAACTGGAGGATGGCTGTTTGGTGTCTTTGTTACTTAGTTTTGGGGTAATTTTTAAAAAGTTTTTAACATTTTCTTCTTCTTTTTTTTTTTTTTTTTTTTTTTAGAGTCAGGGTGTTGCTCTGTTGCCCAGGCTGATCTTGAATTCCTGGTTTCAAATAATCCATCTTCCTTGGCCTCTCAAGGGCTGGGATTATAGATGAGAACCAATTTGCTAAACTCTTTCCCCAGCAAGTTCGTATGATTTGCTTCTCTTTGTTAATGAAATTACCATATATTCTAAGAGTCTCTTCACTGCTTTAATTTGAATGTATCTCTTCCTCTTTCTAAATTGTTATTTTGGGTATGATCTGAAGACACCCTTGGTATTCTTTCTTGACCTCAGAATAATTTCTGTTTTGGTTTCGTGCCTTTTTTTTTTTTTTTTTTTGCTTTGTTTTATATTCCCATTAATCTTATTTGCATTTTCTAATACTTCTTCAATACATTTTAAAATGACAAAATAATGTCTACTTTCTATACATCTGAATCTGCTGTCTTCCAGTATTTGTGGAAGAATTCCTGAATTGTTTTAGTTGAAATGTTCCAAAGACGTTTTTCCAAGTTCCAGTTAAAATGGCATATTTGGTAAAGATCCAATACTACATTCCCATTAACATAGGAAACAGAAAAAATGTGCATTTTTAAAGTAATTGTCTATTCTAGACAATCATGTACTTTCCATTTTGTTACTTAGACCCTCCATTTGGAAGAGGCATTAATGATAATTGAAATTTCTACTTTTTTTAATACTCTGGTTACTGAAAGAATTTCTATAGGCCGGATTTATCTTTTACATATTTTAGACTTCGTTTTTTCCTCTAATTCCCACTTGCTTTGGTCCTGAGTACTGGCCCTCAACCTTCCAATCAAGGTGATTTCATGCAGAAGATGACAGGTGTGTTGCTAGAAGCCATTTGTGAGATGGCTTTTTGATGGCTGTGCTATGGTACTCAGTTAATCAACATACATCCAGGTGGTCTAGGAAGGGACGTTATAGAAGTAATTCAAGTTCCTACTCAAGTTGAGGAGATTATCCTGAGTGGGCCTGACTTAATCAGTTGAATGGCCTTACACATTGGGCTTAGACATTTCCTTGGGGAAGGAGGACTCTCCTGCCTGAGGGCCACAGCTTTGGCCCATGAAGTCTCAGCTTGATCCTGATTTTTCTTTGTGATGACCTATCATATGGAATTTGGAATTGATTAGCCAATTTGACTCAATTGCTGGAGCCAATTCCTTATACTATGACCCTGTATATGTGTGTGTGTATGTGTGTTTGTCTAGCTCTATTTTAATAATTCCTACAGGTTGTATTTTTTTCTATTGCTGAACCCTGACTAATCCATAATTCCTAGATTGACAACCATGCTAAGTATATTATGTGGCTGAAATCCAAACTAGATGCCTTCCAAACTCAGCATTCCTTTATCCCAGTTCCCCAAAATGCTCATGGTCACTCCAATACCACCCAGCATAAGAGGAAATGTGATGGAGGGGTAGTAGAAATGGAGAGTCCAGAACAGTTACGGTTAAAGTATCATCTACAAACTTCATTTTAAAAAGCACGACCATGTGAAAATTCTACCTGGGGACTTACAAGGGCCCCCTTACAAGCAAGCTGCCTTGAAACTTAGGGTTTATTAGTTTCACTACAGAGTCTCTCTGAATGTCAAGAACAGCTCCCGAGAGAGACTAGAGAAAAATCTAAAAGTTGAGTAGAAAGTACCGGGAGGGAAGGGAAAAGGCAAGACAAAGGGAAATCTTAAGCAAAGCTACCAGGATGAGAAGGGGCTGGTTTATAAGGAGCATAGAGGGCAGCACCTGTGGCTCAGTGAGTAAGGCACTGGCCCCATATACCGAGGGTGGTGAGTTCGAACCTGGCCTCAGCCAAATTGCAACAACAACAATAAATGGAGAGTAGAGAGGTGACTGGGGGACTGGGAAGGACTGAGTCTGGTGGGTTGCACACTCAGTGGTGATAAGAGGCGTTCCTCTGCTGCTCCTTCTACCTCATCTGCATCCAGAGCCCCCTGAGGTGATGTCAGTCTCTGCCCAAGTAACGCAAAGAGGTAACACACCTCACTTTGTAATCAAAGGTGCATGGGCTGATCTGGCCTAATTTAAGAGGGGCCAGAAATAGTATTCCTTTAGACTCAGATATCCAGCCTTGAGGCCATGAAGTTACGTGAATAGACTCACAACGAATTAGGCTCTGAGACCCATAGAGGCTTAGATCCCATAAAAATGAGATGACTAAATTGGAGGTAGAAAATCCTATTTCAGTCTGGAAACCTTTGTATTACTAAGTACATGAAACACCTGTATTGTTGAGAATTCATTCTCTGCTGATAACTGACAGAAGCCAATTTCACTGACTGTTAATGAGCGTTCTCAGCAATGCATCATAATCACCTGGGCCTCACCCCAGACCCATTAAACCAGGGGCTGGAGAGGGACCCATGCATCATTGCCTTAATTAATAGGCCAGAACGAACAAACAAAACTTCCAGCTGATTCTAGGAACTGGGTAATGAAGTGCTAGTGTTTAAAGGTGTCCCTTCCAAAACTCAGGTGTTGAAAATCAACAGTCAAGGGGCTTGGTTTGACAGGTGCAGCTTTGGTCAGGTGATCAGCCAGGAGGGCTCCTCCCTGGTGAATGTGATTGAGGACCTTAGAAAGGCGGCTTCCCCAGCTTTCAGCGCTGTCGTCCTTCCACCTTTCACCCTGGAGGACGCCGCGATCCTCCCCTCCAGAAGCTGCCGTGGAGGAGTGGTGGGCCTTCATCCCAGGCTTCCCAGCATCCAGAATGGTGAGAAAACAAATTTTGTTACTCAGTCTTTGGAATTCTGTGACAATAGCACAAACTGGCTAAGATGTGACCAAAATAAGGTAAATAGCACTAGCTTGGAAATACTTATTCCTGAGGAAAGAAAGGAACTTTCATGGCAGGTATGTAAGTCCTTTCAAATTATCAGGCCCAGAAAGGCATTAAAATAAGACTGCAGTTGTATCCTACTCTCTGTTTTGAGCTGTGTTTTCATCTCTTAAAACTGCTCGCCATTGCCACAGGTAGCTATAAATTAGCCTAATAATCCCACACTGGATACTACAGGCTGCAATCTACACCTTAACAACGTATCGTTGTAATCTCCAACTCCTAAGGCACAGGCTGGCACCCATCTGTGGCCCACTGGGAATGCTCCAGCCCACAGCATCACCACCTGCTCTGTCCCCTCTCTGCACCTCCACCCCCATCATCCTTGGAAAACTAGTCTTCCATGAAACCTACCCCTGGTGCCAGAAAGGTTGGGAACTGCTGATTACAGTCAGTCACTGATCAGTTTTATTTCTGTAAGCCGATGAGAATTCCTGATGAACAATTTGGTTCATCAGGCTGCCCCTTCATTGGCCTTTAAAAAACCCACGTGTAGCTGCTACTAATCTGGTGTACATTCAGGGCAGCTTGAATCTTTATTCCCAGCTTGTGATCCACAAGCTTAGCCCAAATCAACTCCCTACTTGTATTAATATTAATTTTATCTCCACTTCTTCCTTTTAGGTTGACTTCTCAGGAATTCCTATTAGGTCAAAATTCTTTTTTTTTTTTTTTTTTTTTGTAATATACTTTGATTTTTATTTTATTTTATTTTATTATAGATAAAAATATGCACCATAGATGTGGCCCGGCCCATTACCCTCCCTCCACCCAAACCTCCCCATATCTCACAATTATGGGAAGTAGTGAATTTCCGGAGGTAAAATGGCTACCCATAACTTTTTCTTTTTCTTTTTTTTTTTTTTTTAACTAAATGAGATCTGAACAAAGATAGTTAGAATTTGCCTTTTCATGCACCTGTTTTTTCTTAGGGAATCCATATTGTCCCTAAATATCATAGAATAAAATTTCCTTAAAACATTGTTTTTTTGGCTCAGTACCCATAGGTCAGTGAGTAGGGCGCCAGCCATATCCAGGGAGTCTGGCGAATTGAAGCCTGGGCCAGGCCTGCTAAACAACAATGGCAACTGCAACGAAAAAATAGCCAGGCCTTGTGGTGGCCATCTATAGTCCCAGCTACTTGGGAGGCTGAGGCAAGGGAATTGCTTAAGCCTAAGAGTTTGAGGTTGCCATGAGCTGTGATGTTACAGCACTCTACTGAGGGCGACATAGACTCTGTCTCAAAAAAGAAACATTGGTTTTGGTTGGTGGGATTGCAAACTAGTATAGCCTCTATGGAAAATAGTATGGAGGACAAAGAACAAAAAGTAGACCTACCCTTTGATCCAGCAATCCCACTACTAGATATTTACCTAAAGGGGGGAAAAAACATTTTATCAAAAAGACACTTGCATTTGAATGTTTATAACAGCACAATTCATAATCACAAGGATGTGGAAACAACCCAAGTGCCTGTCAAGGCATGAGTGGATTAATACTATATGGTATATGTACACCGTGGAGTACTACTCGGCCACAACAAATAAAAAACTGGTGATCTAGTATTTTTTTATAACAAGCTGGATGGAATTATAGACTATATTTCTAAATGAAGTATTGTAAGAATGAAGAAAACATATACCACGTGTACTCAACTAATAAATTAGAGTGAGTTGATTAACACTTACATGGAAGCAAAACTCAGGGGGAATCGAGTGGATGGGAGGAGGGGAGGAAGGGACGGTAGATTCACACCTAACAGGTATAATTACATACTCTCTGGGTAAAGGGCACATTCATAACTTTGACTTAAAATATGCAAAAGCAAATTATGTAACCAAAACTAGCGTACCTCTGTAATATTCTGAGATTAAAAAACAATAAGTAAACCATTGTTTTTGTTCAAGCCTCAGTGGATGCTGTCAAAGACATGTGTGGGCAGCCAGCTTCAACTGGCAATGTCACCCAAACTGCTCAGCAGTATACCAGAAACACACATTTTGCTGTTAGCATTTCTTTAGCATTCTGTAAATAATGTTTTTTAAAGTTATTCAGAAGTGACTCCTGATGAGCAGCTCCCTCAAAAGTGAGTGACACTGACATTGGGAAGCCTCCCTGAGTTGTCTCACAGTACAGTGGGGCTTGAAAATATTAATGTTCACAGAAGCTCAGTGAGAATAGGTCTTGGCAGTGGTTCTCAACTCTGTTCATCCAGCTCTGGGGGGTGAGTGGAAACCCCCAGAGCTTTCTCTTTCTGGATCTGATCATAAGCTCATGTACCTGCATTCTCTCAGTTTTAAGACACTTGCAAAACTATCCTGCCCTTTTTTTCTGTTGACTTAATTTTTCTTTTTCTTTAAGACCAAGAATGTAAGAATGTGGAAGTCTCTGTGGGCGTGTCCCTGATTCAGAATCATCTTCGCAGGAGTCTTCAAATATTGCTGGGCATAAGAACCTCATGAAATGCTTATGAACAACTCAGATTCCTCTAGGTCTGGGCTTGCAATAGACCCGGGAGCAGAATCCTAGAATCTGCCTTTCAATCAACATCCCAGGAGATGGAGGCATTGAAGCTCTCAGACCATGACTTTGATGGCGCCCTCTATTTTGGAATCCTTTCTTGCATTGCAACAATTCCTCAAAGCTGTTAGAAATCTCACATAATCTAAGAGCAATGTGGCCCCAGAGCATAGGAGTTAACTAAAGCTGAGGCTTCTCCTTTTTCTTGTCAATTAACCAAGAACCACAAATGCTCATACCTACTTCTGTCCCTTTCCCTTCTCTCCTCATGCCGTACTGTTCTCACATCACCTCCATAATCATCGGTAATGTGTAACTGTAACAGAAGCTCTGTCTCTTATCTGACCTTAGAATATAAACTTCAGGAATAAGATAGTATATGTCAACTATTAGAGTCCTGGGATGAACCCTAGATTTTTGTAAAGATCTGTGAGTGGTAACTACATTGTTTGGCCTATAGACTTGCCCGTCTCAAGGTGCCCGTCAATCTTCAAGAAGGAAGGACATGAAACCCTTCTGATGCTTGTGGTGATCATAATTCAATAAACCACATTTATTCCCTCAGAGGGCAGAAGAAAACACATCAGCTCCTTGGAGGAAAAGCATTTTGAAGGTGATTTTTGTGAAAGTCAGAGTAACCCTTGGCTGTAAAGGCAATAGGAAAATCGTAATAGGCACAGTGGCTTGTAAGAAAATGAGATTGCATATAATTCCAGAGTGTTCTGTTGAATGCCATGTGCCACCACCCTAGAGGCTAATTTCCAAGCTTGGAGACTCTGGCTGTTGAGTGCGTGATGACCAAGAGGGGTATTTAATGTTTCCAGGAGGGAAGAAGGGAGGGTGTGAGGGTGATAGTCTTTAGAAAGCCACTTCTCTGAAGATGATGGTCTATCTCAGTGATTTTCAACCACTGTGCTGTGGCACACTGGGGTGGCACATGAAGATCTTTGGTGTGCCATGAACATTTTTAAAGATGATTAAGTTATTTTTGAGAAAGGTTCAAAGCACAATAAGTATATTCCTTTTTTTGTTTTGGTCAACATAATTTAAGTGTGCTGTGTGAATTGATAGGTTCAAGTGTGCCGTAAGTTTAAAAAAAAAAAAAAAGTAGTTGAAAAACACTGGTCTATCTGGCAAGGTTTGACTCAACGAAGTTCTGGGCTAAGAGATGGGCTAAATTTTTGCGGTATGTAAGCTTTTTGTATTCATGATTTTGAATCCCGTAATTAAAAGCTCTGAGTTTCATCTGGTCATGCCATGATTCTCTCTTGGCCCCTGACACCATGTCAGCAGGATGTTACTAGAGATGTACTATGCCAAAAATGATTTTGCCAGAAGAGGCTGTTTGTACATTGTGTGCCCTGCTGGCCCAGTGCCTCTGTGGGGGCCACCTTCCTGTGAGGGCTGCAGTCTGGCTGGGCCTCCTTGCTACTGGTCTTCAGCTGTGATACCTGTGTCAGAAAGCAGGTATTGGGGCTCCTGCTTTTATTATCTTCAGGGTCACACTACTCAGCCAGTGTAGACACTCAGCCCAAACTTGTAGCACATGAAGAAAGAAGTGGAACCAGTGTGGGACCTTGCCCTGAGCAGCTGAGTTGAATGTCATTGCCAAGAAGGAAGACTCTGGTTGAATTAGAGACATCTCCACCAACTGAATTTCCAAAGGCCTGGTATTCCTGAGCTCCCCCTCAAGATGTGTATAGTCACTGGGCTTGTTTTGCTGCTGCTTGTTCTTGTTTAAAAGCCAGCTCTCTTCCTGGAAGGGCAGCAACATCTTTGAGGTTTCTGCATGGGCAGAGGAGAGCAGGGAGGATGAGCCTGGGGAGGCCAGGCAGTATCATTAGCCTTTCCTAAAGTCAATCCTGACAGGATCCAAGCTGCTGTGTCCTCCTGGACAGTCTTCAACCAAGCATATTCCTCAGTGCCAAGCCTCAGGATATCAAAGAACTGCTTGTAAAATATTCCTCTGTAAGAAATAGTGATTTAGCCAAGAGGACATCCCTGCCAATAAATCTCACATAGACTAGATAAAAACTGAAAAGAGCTATAGACACTTCTTCACTAATTCCCATTGTCAGCTGACCAAAGGCACTTTGGTAGCTGCCATAAACCTCAAGGAACTCACAGAAAAGACTAACAAAGGGGGGAAAAAAAAGATTCTAGGACCATAGTGGGCACAACACCTGGGAAGCCAACAACATCTATAGTTTGTATATTTTTCAGCTCCTAGTTTATAGTTTGTATATTTTTCAGTTTCCACTGCATCTGATATTGAAGCATCAAGTCATAAAATGTTGTAAAAAAGCAGAATAGAAGGCAGTGTAAGTTACAAGTTCAAAAGCTGTTGCTGGGCCCTAGCCAAGGGCAAGTGGTCAAATACACAAACTCTGTTCTTCTAAACATACCAATTATAACATCACACCTCTCCCAAGATTTGATATATCTGCAGAGGGAATTGCCCTAGAGATTCTAGCAGGCTGTTCTGTGGTTAGCACTGAAGCAGGAATAGATCCATTTGGTTGAGCTACGGGACTAAAAGTACAACCACAAGGATGCTCAACACCGTCAGTGCTATGGATTCATGGCAGAGATATCAACAGTCACCCTCGGGACATGAAGAGTTGAGTCAACATGTGGACCCCTCCTCTGACTCAGGAGCTGAAGCTTGTATGTAGTATCACAGGGACACTGCCAAACTTACAGCTTTCAACAAGGAGGTTGAAATCTTACTGGTGACAAAAAACATCTGAGGTTGAAGCTACCTCGGTAGTGTCTTGGCAGAGCTTAAAGAGATACCAAAGATACCAGTGGCAAATTCAAGACCTTGCAGATTCATTGGACAGTACCTGTCCTTGTCACCAAGCTTCTGAATGGTACATGGTAAACAGCTTTACTCTTGGTCTGTCGGGGGCCAGCCCCCACACAACCCTGGGTATCCCCAATGCTTGGTGGACACGAGAGAATGAAAGAAATTAAGACGTGAGAGACAAGATAGGATTTAAAAAGAGGGGTCCCAGGGGACCATCACCACCTAATGCAAGGAAACAACAAAGGCCCCATGTTTTGAGTTAACTCAGTATGTATTACGTACATTGTATTCAAATCAGCAAATGAATAATCATGGGGAAAGCAAAAAACTGTACCATATGTTATCCTTTATGGTATCTACCACTTTAACTCAGCTACTCTTTTTTTTCCATTAAATCATAGCTGTGTACATTAGTGCAGTCAAGGGGTACAATGTGCTGGTTTCATATACAATCTTAAATATTTTCATCAAACTGTTTAATATAGCCTTCATGGCATTTTCTTAGTTATTATATGTAGACATTTGTATTCTGCATTTAGTAAGTTTCGCCTGTACCCATTCTAAGATGCACTGTAGGTGTGGCCCCACCTATTACCCTCCCTCCATCCCAACCTTGCCCCTGCCCTCTCCTCCCCTCCCTTCGCCCTTTCCCCATAGTCTTGTGCTAAAGTTGAGTTATAGCCTCTGTGTAAAAGCTATAAATTAGCTTCATAGTAGGGCTGAGTACATTGGATACTTTTTCTTCCATTCCTGAGATACTTTGCTAAGAAGAATATGTTCCAGCTCCATCCATGTGAACATGAAAGAGGTAAAGTCTCCATGTGGATTTCAAACATCTTTGAACTGAGTAGTAATGTCTTTGCTTAATAAGGACTATTGATGTTATTGTAAATTTTAGAATAAAAATATATAGGTCATTTGTTCAACAATATGGATTTAGAACTAGTCAAATAAATTAAGAATAAAGGCTTATTATGGAAGAATAGAATATTTTTAAAGGAAAATTTAATAACATGGAGAATTGCCCATGATATATATTGAAATTCAAAACACTGTTTATAGTGTATCTTAATTTTGAAGTAATATGTGTGTGAAATTTAATCCTAAATAATGGAATATCATAAGCAATTTTTCACATTGTCTGAAAGAACAACTTACATGTAAATCAGTTAAAGGAAACTCAGTCACTTAAGAAAATGAAGAAAATAGAAACTTAAGTAACAATTTTCAGTGAAGTCCAGGCAGTGGTACCCTGGCGAATAATTACCTGTTTACTAAAGGAAAAAACTAACATGTTTATTATAAATTTCACTATTATAAAGCATGAGTAGGACACACTTTACAATTAATAATTTAACATACAAATAATATTCCTTTTTCTTTATTTCTTTAACCAAATCTTAACTGTGTACATTAATGCAATTATGGGGTATAATGTGCTGGTTTTATATATAATTTGAAATACTTTGATCAAACTGGTTAACATAGCTTTCACCACATTTTCTTAGTTATTGTGTTAAGACATTTATATTCTACACTTAGTAGATTTAACTTGTACCCTTGTAAAATGCACCATAGGTGTGGTCCCACTAATTACCCTTCCCCCTTCCCTGCCCTCCCCCTCCTCTTTCCCCTTCATCTTGGGCTGTAGTTGGGTTATAGCTTTCATATGGAACTGTGGGTGCTTATATATTGGTTTCATAGTAGGGCTGAGTACATTGGATACTTTTTCTTCCATTCTTGAGATATTTTACTAAGAATAATATGTTCCAGCTCCATCCGTGTAAACATGAAAGAGGTAAAGTCTCCATCTTTTTTTAAGGCTGCATAATATTCCATGGTGTACATATACCACAATTTATTAATCCATTCATGGGTCAATGGGCATTTGGGCTTCTTCCATTACTGCAAATTCTGTATAGCCATTTTATTTTCCCAGAATGATTTCTTTGACATTTG
>CAUYPK010071711.1:0-13372 GCA_963574355.1 Loris lydekkerianus | reverse complement strand
CAATAAACATTCTGGTACAGATGTCTTTGTTATATTGTGACTTTTGGTCTTCTGGGTATAAACCTAGTAAAGGAATTATAGGATCGAATGGCAGATCTATTTTTAGGTCTCTAAGTATTCTCCAAACATCCTTCCAGAAGGGACGTATTTAAGTTATCAAGTGTAGTGACTTTTTACAGCAGCAAGAGAAAAATGTTACATGGGCTTTAAAATTAATCCTCCTCCTGAGTTTCATATATTTCCTATTCCAAGGCTCAATTCAGTTATACCTGGGCATATTAAGGGATAATGATGAGGTACTCAGAAGCCTTGTTGCTTCAATATTTCAAAATATTTCTAGAGACTACTCATCGTTGAGTTACATGGTGTTTAAATTCCCTATGTGCTCACTTCAGCAGCACATATACTAAATCTTTAGCTATACCAAGTAAAAATGTTTGTTCTTTAAATTATATCACCTACACCTAATCATGCTATTGGTACAAAGCTTAGTCATGACCACAGACTTGATATTGGCTACTGGGGTTGTCAGAATTTAGAAACCATTAAAAGCTTAGTCTATTATTTTAGGACATGTTACTAACAAAGTTTATTGAATTTTAAATCTTACCTAGGTCTAGATTCAAAACCCCAGACCGATTTGTTTTGCTTTTTAAAGGTGGGTTCTTAGTAGTGCACAAAAACAGATGCTTTGGCTTGTAGCTTCAGAGTGAGAATGAATTCATATGTCCGTCTCCTTGTCTCCTCTGTCCATTAGTCTTTGGCACTTCATAGAGGCAGCACAGAGCAGCAGTGAGAGGACTAAACTGGGTGTCAAAACATCTGAGCTCACATTTAGGTCAATTTAAGCAACTAATCAATTGAACGACCTTGGACAAGTCACTTCATAACTCCAGAGCACACACTTTTTTTAAGCAACAAAGTTTGACAAGAGCAGTGGTTTCCAAATTCTGATACCCACAGTAGCCAATGGCAAGTCTGAAGCAGAGAAGAGCTTGCTCTTACACCAAAATTCGACCAAGGGAATTAACCAGCCACCAGGTCCTTGTATCCTTCATAACTCAGCAACAACTGTGTTTAGTCCTCACTATGTTCTTTAACAAGCAGCCATTGCTGCTACCATATTTTCTTGGACACATTTTGTTCTCTCCAAACCCAAACAGAAATCAGCCAGTAAAAGCAACTCCTCAGACAGCTCCACCGTGCTGTGCAGGATGATATGGAGATGTTCCAACTAAACTCAGGCATTACAGTTTGCCTTCCCTGCTCACATTTTTTGAAAGTTCCAAATGCATATTTTCTCACTGAACTCACTTTGCAAGTGAAATGTAATGCAAACTACCAGGTTTTAGGCTTTTGTACTCTTCATATTGTTTCAAAGTACTGGATTATCTAGTAATATACCATAAATAAGTGATGAAATTGTATGAAATAAAATGTTATAAGATAATTACTGGAAGCTATCAAAACCTGCCCCAAACAACTGCTTACATTCTAGGTGCACTTGCTCCAAAATGAAAAGGTGTGGTGAAAATGATCATCAAATGACCAAAATAATCTCTTTTTCTTGAGCACACCCCCAACTAGAGGAGGAGAGAACAGTATAACCCACGCAGAGGAAAAGGAAGGGGTGGGTATCCCAGTTCATCTTTTATTCTATGAACTTTTGTTAGTTCAAAAATATTTTCAAAGAGGTCCTTTTCTTTTTTCTTATGTTCTGTTCACTAATGCTTTGTGAGAATCTATCGGCAGCTTTTTTAGTTCATTTCCAAATTCAGTGCATGTCCTTTCTCTTCCATTTTCTCAGTTTCCATTTCTCTGTGTACTAAAATCACTACTTCATACACAAATTACTACACATATGCCTACTCCCCAATCCAGATGCTCTTTTCTATTATCTTCAGATCTCTTTCAACTAGATAAACTCCCTTTACCTAAAAAGAAAAATCCAGTACCTCAAGGAATTCATGAAGTAAATATCTAAAATAGCAAAAATTAGAGATAGACCCTGTTCTCACACAGCTCACAGTGTAAAAGAAACATATCATTAATTAACAAAAATTATGATGCTTGGTAAAGGTTCTGAAAAGTGCGTTTTCTGATTTCCTATAAATGCTTGGTAGGTTCACCGTAAACTGTCCAGGTAGAGCTAGGGATTACATTTGGAATAAGTATTCTTGTTCCAAATACATCATTTTCAAAGATACATCATACCTTAAATTCATAAATATCACCATTCCTCCTGTGCCCCAAGTTCTAGCACATGAGTAAGATCTGATTTGTTCCTCATTTTCGGTACGTATGGATGGATGGCCATGTTCTGCCACTGTCTACTGTGGAAGACTTATATAGAAACACTATTAAAGGGTTCTGAGGAGTATTATTTCCTCTTCGTTGAAAAAATCTAAAATATTGAGGCTCAGTCCCTGTAAACTGCTTACATGTGATGTATATAAGATTTTAAATATATCCCCTACTACATTATATTTAGCTGAAGAGGGAATAAAATGCTAAGAGATCCCTTTAAAGTAAGCTTAGTAAGCAGGCAGTCATGATTTTTAATAAGGCAAATGCTCTATTTATATTTTCTAAACTGCAATTAACTCATTTAAAAGATTGTTTGGCATTTCAGGCTGTTTAACACATATAACATCAAATCTCTCTGGGTATCAATTTTGGTTTCATTATAATATGCCTAGTTTTACTGAAGTCTTGCTGGAACATTTTTTGATGATCCTCTTTCCAGAAGCCTGAATAATTTTATCCAATTGCCTATGTCTTTTTTCTAAGCTTTAACATACAATAATTAATATTTTTCAGAAACACAAAAATGAATTGATTAAATGTAAGAAAAATGATTCTACTTTTTCTATCATAATTAAATTTTCACTTTTCTACATCAAGTACTCTAGACATCAACTCCCAGCATCACAGCAAGGTCATAAACATTTGCTAAGCACTCCGTATGTGTTTGACAGTGATATGTTTTCATTTAATTATCCTTTAGAATAACTAATGGTTTGGATATTGGATTAGCCCATCTGCATTGCCATAAAAGATGTACCTGAGGTTTGGTAATTTATAAAGAGAAGAGGTTTATTTGTCTCTCAGTTCTGCAGACACTATAAGAAGCATCACACCAATATCTGCTTTTGATGAGGTTTCAGGGAGCCTGTATTCAAGATGGAAGGTGAAGGGGGAGCAGGCAGCACACATGGTGAGAGGGGAAGAAAGATGACGTGGTGCCTGGTTTTTTTAAAGAACTAGCTCTTCCTATGAACTAATAAAGTGAAAACTCACTTTATTTGCAGGGAGGGCACTGAGCCGTTCATAAGCTATCTGCCCTCATGACCCAAACACCTCCCAGCAGGCCCCACATTCAATACTGGGGATCAAATTCCAACTTGAGATGTGGAGGGGCCAAACATTCAAAACCATATCAGATATATAGCTTCACCTTCTCTAAACATTTTATTTTTTAATCTTTTGAACTGTTTTACTGTGCTTTTTCTATGTTTAGATATATTTAGATATAAAAATACCACTGTGCTACAATAACCTACAATACTCAATACAGTGACATGTGGTACTGACTTGTAGCCAAGTAGCAACAGGCTACTGTCCAGGTGTGTAGTCCACCATCCAATCCGTGTTTGTGTAGATAAACTCTACGATGCTCACGTAACCACCAAATTACCTAACAACACATTTCTCATAATGGATCCCTGTCATTAAGCAATGAATTACTGTGTAATATTTTGTTCTCATAATTATTATAAAATCCTCTTTCCTCTTCCTTTCTCCTCATCCTTTCCTTCCTATCAACCCCTATAATATCATTCCTCCTTTCTGGCAGCAATGGTTTCCAAAGGCCATTATCATTGAGTTCAGTCATTCCTCAAACTGGCATTTAACACTCCAGCTGGAAGGAGAGAGCAATTAGGAATATGAAAGTTACATTTTTCTAAATTTCCAGATGTGAAAATGCATCTGTTTTTCTTATTTATTCAAAATACGATAGTCGTCAAACAGAATTCTCCCATTTTGAGCTCTTGTAGATCCACAGAAAACGTATAAGAATAATACAATAAGCACTCAGGTGCCCTTTGCTACATTTGCCAATTAATAGTTTGTCATATTTTCACCCTTTTTCCTTCCCCTTTCTAATTACTCCTAAATACTTAACCATGAATTTCCAAAATTAAGTACATTCTCTTAAATAATCACATGTCTTTATCATGCTGAAGGAAATGTAACAATAACTAAATAATATCATCTAATATGCTATCTGTATTCAAATTTCCCAAATGGTCTCCAAAAATACCATTAAAGGATGCTTTCAAAAAATCATGGGGTAATCAACTCTCATACTTTGCGCTTACTTGATATGCACATTTAAATTCTTTTAGTTTGGAACACTTCCTCCCCTACCATTTTTTTCATTACTTTGATTTTTTTAATGTCTATGCTAGTGTCTTGTAGATTAGATTCAGGATAAACATTTTGGCAAACACAGCACATTGGTAACACTGTGTGTTCTGATTGCATCCCATAAGAAGGCCAATAATAACTGATTGCCCCACTGTCCGTGGTGTTAAGTTTGGGCATGTAGCAAGATAGATTGCTCCACTTAAAAATACATTTTGCCCTTCATAATTCATAGGTAACTCCATCCTGTGATATTTTTAATACCATGTGAATGCTCTGTTCCTCTCAGTCTTTTCACCAGAGAGTTTTAGTACCCACTGGTAATTCACATCTGAATCAATTATTATACTGAGGATTTCTAATTCCATCAATACGTTAGCACATATTCACTCGCACTCTTCTGTTAGAAGAGTTCAGCAGTCCTTTCTCTTCTTTAAGTACCATGATTATTAATACTCATTTATTCATAATCCATTGCCATTATTCTTTTTGATGCTCATATTGTCCCATAGGTGGTCAGGGGACTCACTCATCAAACCAGCTCCTTTTAAGGGCCTCTTTGCCTTCAGGTGCTGGATGTCCCAAGCACTCCCGGAATCAAATATTTCTTCATGAATTCATAGTTCTTGTGGGTGGGATTGGTAGGGGTGCTCATTGCTACAGGAGTGTGGTTGCACCTAGGTCCTTTTAGACCACCATTAATTTCATATACATTTGAGTTTATTGTTAAACTTTTGTTGGTTTTCCACTGATAATCTATTAGTTTTAAATACTTCTGTTTTCTAATGTATTTTAATATTCAGTTTGGTCAGTTGTCCATTTTTATTGTTTTTCCACTAGATCTTACATTTCCATATAATCTTGTCAAGTTCTGGGAAAATATTTATAGATTAATTTAGAGATAATGGTATTATTACATTGCCATATTGACATGATAGTACCAACATCTATAAACAGTTATGGCTCACTATTTATTCATAGGTTATTCAAATATGCCTCCTGTCCTTTAATTAAATTTTGTAGTTTTTCTACTATGGACCTTTTCTGCACAGTTCTTGTTAGTTGAGATTATCCAAGATATATATTTTGTTGGAATTTTACATGGGATATTTTTTAAAGTTACATTTTCAGTAGTTATTGCTGACATGTAAAAAAGGTTATCTATTTGATAGCAGTTCACTATATTGAATAGTCTTAAATTATAATTACATTTTAAAAATTCATTCCATAAAGTTTCCCAAGAGACAATCATATCATCTATATAAATTAATATTTTCTCTTCTTTCTTCTGTTTATATACTAAATATATAGATTATCAACAACCTAAAACTTTCTACTTATAGAAATGTAGGAGTTCCAAGAGTTCTGGTTAAAAAAAAAAAAAAAAAATAGAAAAAAAGTTAAAAACCACATCTCAAATAAGGTAGTCAAGTAGTTCCTTGAAAATGCATTTAGGTATAAATTTAGGGGATCAAAACTTAGAACCCACTAGAAAAGGACTGGGCATTTACATGGAAAGAGCTTAATAAATGGGTAACCTTGTGAACAACATGATTCATCTGGACAACTGTCACTTGCATATGGCTTGTTTATTCCATAAGATTGTTATGCTGCGGTAAAAGCAGACATTGTCTTTCCAATAATTAGCTTTCATGATTTAGATTGCTCCATGTTAAAAAAAAAAAAAAAAAAAAAGAACAAGATGTAGAGAACAGAATTTTAATTCTTCAGATCACAAAAAAGAAATAGAAAAAAAGGGTCAGATGATAGTTACAGAAATTTTAAGTTATCCACAGTTAAATCTTCTGTTTAAAAGTGACCTGAGGGCCAGGTGTGGTGTCTCGCGCCTATAACACAAGCATTCTGGGAAGCAGAGGCCAGTGGATTGCCTGACCTCAGGATTTCGAGACCAGCCAGAGCAAGAGTGAGACCCCCATCTCTAAAAATAGCTGGGCATTAGCAGCTAAATTTGGGGGGAATTCGTAAGCCCAAGAGCTGGAGGTTGCTGTGAGTCCTGTGACGTCATGGCACTCTACCGAGGGCCGTAAAGTGAGACTTCAAAAAAGTTATCCTTCAATTTGAAACTCTTAACCCCTGTATTGTTCAAAGGTCAGCTGTATATTCCACCTGAACAAGAGAGTTCTAGAGAACACTAATAACAATGTTCCACTGTCCTCTAATTACAATGGAAAGAGTTTATCTCCAAATAAATTTTTTTTTGTATCCTTTAATATTTTTTCAATTTTCTTTATACATATACATGTGTTTATTTGGTTTCCACTTTTTGCCTTCACAAAATTAAAAAGGCTTAAAATTTAATAACAATAACAATCTTTAAGATAAGGACTAGAAACAAAAACCTCATAAAGACTGAAGATAAATACATTCAGAAAAGAAATCAGACGATTGCTGCAATGAAATATTGAGAAATAATAATAATGCAAAAAAAGTAACATTCACCTGTTATTGTCCCAATAAATCCCCAATTTATTCTCCCAAAAATTTTTCAAAAGAATAATCTAAAGTACAGTAAAGACTATAAAAAGAGGGTGGTCCAGGCATCCAAAGATTTGTACTGTTTTCAACAAATTTATCTGGTCTCAGTACCTTAAATTTCATACTAAAGTGTAATGAATATACTGAGAAATTCCTCCATTTGTCATAAGGAAAAGATACCTGTCTCTGTTAGTGGCTTATAAAACAATTGTTTAGGAAACTTATGTTTTCTTTAAATTTAATCTCTTAAGCAGCAAAGATGTATGTTTACTTACCTATCTCTTACATGATACTTAATATCAAGAGATTGAAAGTGTAAATAGTGGAAATCTGAATGGAAATAAATCAGTTCAAAGTTTACCATTACATAATATAATTATATTAACTTAAGCATACTTTAAAGTTGAAATAGGTAAAACGTTCAACTAAAATGGGTCTATAAAAATCAGTCAAATTTCACTTATAACTTTACTTACAAATCTTGTACAGATTTTTCTGTACATGTCTGTTTTCATACGCAGATTTTTTTCTTTAATGTCAAAGAAAAAGAGCCTGAACATTTAATAGATCAGACAGAAAAATAACTGAAAACTTACAACAACCAGGTAGTTAAGTCTCAACTGCTTACAAAACAAGATTATTTTTATTATAAGAGATGAGTTAATTTATGAGTCATGTGCAAAACTTTTACAGAGTATGGGGGGAAATTGGAACAGAACCAGCTAACTGTGAACATATTAGTCTTATGTGGAGGATTATAAGTGACCCAAATGAAGGGAATGTGTATGGTTTATTTCCTTGGAAACTTTTTGATTTTTTAAGACACACGTAGAGGTGCCCCATTCAGAAAACAGCTTTTGATCTTGCATTAAGTATAGCAACATAAAACTGATTGTTTTATCTAGCTTTTTCTTCACAATCTGTTAAAAATAATATTTTTTATTATATAAGGATATTTTGTTCAAATATTTCCATAAAACTGAAATGTAAATATCTGCTCCTCATCTTTTTAAATGGAGTAGCTAGGAGTACAAGATGTGTTGAGCTAAATAATAAATTGGAATCAGAAGATAAAGGGCCTTGTGAAGTTGAGCTAATGGACAATAAGGGTAGAGATGTGAGGTTGTGTTTGAAGGACATAGCCTAAGGAGAACGAATGGGCTTTGAAACTGATTAGATGTTCCAAGTGAAGCAAAAGGGATCAGAGAGAAAAGCTCCAAAGGGGAAGAGTAATGAAGCCATTACCCCAGACTAAGAATCCAAAAGGCTGAGCAAATGTCCTCTTACTAGGCAAACCATGGAAAAGAGGGAATAAATGGTGATATAAAGACTTTATTTTTTAAAATGTTCACTTAGTATTGCCTGTGGAACATCCAGCGGAACACAGCTCAGCTGAATCTGAATCTGCTGTGATAACAAAAGATTTGAAAGATTTGTACTGTTTTCAACAAATTTATTTGATCTCAGTACCTTAACACTAAACAAGGTTTAATGGAAACACGGAAGTTTCACCTGCTGCCAGATTTTTGGGCTAAGTGTTTTGCATACTGTAGAAGTTGTCCCTCAACAACTATATTCATTTATGGTAATCCCTTTAATCTATACTAATAGAACCACTGTTTGTGGCTAGATATATTTCTACCTGGCATAAACACTAAGCTTCCCAGCCTCCCTTTTAGCTAGATGTCACCACTGCTCAAACTCTGACCAGTGGCCTGGGAATGGAAGTGCAACTTTCAGGTAGCGTTTTCAAGAAAGAATCTTCTTACCATTCTTGATGACTACAATGCAGACAATGACTAGATGAGTATAACAGACATATGTGTACTTAGGATTGTAAATTATATTCAATAGAGCAACCGGGTAAGGTAGAATTTGGATACTATACCTGCCACAGACATCTACTGGAAATTATGCATGAGAAAAAAATAGTTTGTCTCCTTTTCACATCACTCATATTTGGATGTTCTGCCTTTCAAAACAAAACCAATCATAACTAGGGCACATATGTTATCTAATCCTCGTAACAACACCAGTTGATAGATACTCTCATTATCCCCTTTTAGAAATGAGAAACAAAGCTGGAAGAAGCTAGGGCAGAGGTTTGCCCAAGTTCATCCAAATGGGAAAGCAGTGATGTTAGGATTTAGTCTGATGCCAGAGGCCATACCCATGATCACTGTTAGGAAACCATTTAGCTCTCTGACCATTGCAAAGCAATCCCAATCATAGGAAAATAAGTTTTTCTTTAACTTTTTTTAAAGTATCATATATGTATGTAGAGATACATGTATGCTTATATTATTAAATAAAACATATTCAATCAAAATGTTATCTTGTTTCTAAACTAAATTCTTCATGTTTTATAAACGCATTTTCCCTTTTGCCCAGATAAAGACCACTTGAGCACCATCTTTTTCATAGAAACATATTATTAAATTACTCTGAGGGGCAGCACCTGTGGCTCAGTGAGTAGGGCGCTGGCCCCATATATCAAAGGTGGCGGGTTTTAACCCGGACCGGGCCAAATTGCCACAAAAAATACCGGGGCATTGTGGCAGGCGCCTATATTCCCAGCTACTCGGGAGGCTGAGGCAAGAGAATCACCTAAGTCCAAGAGCTGGAGGTTGCTGTGAGCTGTGAGGCTACAACACTCTACCAAGGGTGACAAAGTGAGACTCTGTCTCTAAAAAAAATAGATAAATAAATAATAAATAAATAAATAACTCTGAGAACTTCTTGTTTGCAGACTAAATATAACCCTGAATCCTTATGCTTTTTTTTCATAGTCCTAATATCCCAAGCCCTAGAATTAGTCCCACTGTAAATTTCTCAAAATTCTTTAATGCTTCTCAACGTCTCACCTCAGTACTGTTTGTGGTTGCAAAATTGTGGGATAAATGGCTTGAGAATGAGTTTTTCACAGCCTTTTCTTTGTACCAGCCAGCTCTCAGGCATTAGCCCACCCACCATATTTGAGTAGATTTAAATACTTGATGAATTAAGTGGTTCTTTCTGTTTCTCCAGGACAAAGAGAGCTTTGTCTTACTGCTAAAGGCCCACATGAATAACTTCAAAACAAAGGGTTTGCCAATTACAATCTGTTCTTTATATTTTCAGAAATTGCGTTTGGCTAGCCCTAATCCCCTAAAATTCATCTCTGGACAAGGAGAGTATGGGAAAGAGTAGGGCAGTAGTTTTCTTTCTGGGACAGGAAGATGTTTGTCATCCTAAAGAGGTAAATTCAGAACAGGATGATTACCATGGCTAAGATCTGAGGGATGAGCTCAGGAAATACAGCTTGCTATCTCTGAAGAAATCCAGGAGCCCAAATGTTATTGACATCCTAAAGGTGGTTGAGGAGAAATTCATTTATTTCTGAATACTCTGGCAAAAAGTTTCAGAAAGAAAGAATTGCCTCTTGGTATGAATAAGTAGTCTTACTGGTAGGATTATTTTTAGTCTGTTTTTGGAAGGTTCCAGAAATAAGGAAAATTAGAGAGAAGTTGAAATTTACTAACATTGTAAACTAATTACAGGGAAGAAGTAACTCTAGGGGTAAAGAAATAATAGAGAGTATCATTACAAGTAAACAGATAAATAATGCAAATGATTTGCAAGTTCTGGAGACACCATTATCAGAAATTGTGCTTTGCTTATTTGCTTAATATAGTGGTAAGAACATGAAATTTAGATTCAGAAGTCTTTGCTTTATATAAGGAACAAATTTCTCTAATAGTAGCTGCTGCCAATAAATTAAAAAAGATACCAATCCAATGGAAGGGGATGAACAGATAGTTCACAAAAGAGGAAAGACAAATAGTTCTGTTTATAAGAACTTTCCATAATGCCCCACTGCACTCATAATGGAGATAATTAAAAATGAAGACTACAATGAGGTGCTATTTTTCACCCTACCAGATTGGCAAATACCAAAAAGTCTAGTAAAATATCTTTGGCAAGTGTGTGTGGAAATAGATCATTTCATAATTGCTGGTGGGAGTACAAAATTGATCCAATTTCTTAGGAGGATAATGTGGCAATATCTATTACCAATACAAATGCATACACACTTTCATCTAACAGCATGTTTTCTTGAGATTTACCTTTAACATAGATACTCCTACATGGGTGAAATGACTTGTGTTCTAGGTTTCTATATTGTAGCACTTTTTTTTTTTATCATCACAAAAGATTTAAAATAATTTCAATGCTTTACAGTATGGGCCTATCTAGGTAAAAAATGATTCATTCAAACAACGCAATATTATTTAACACTGGTTTTTTAATTGAAGATGAGTTCTTTATGTACTTATGAGTTCTTTATGATCTGGAATGATTTTTACACAAAATTAATAAGTGAAAAAAGGTGCAGAATACAATGTCGCAATGTACAACAAATTAATATTGGCATAGAATATGGTATAGGAAGCTTCTATTTACTTGTATACAGAAAAGATATAAGAGTATGTTGTGTAGAATGTCTCTGAATGGACATCCAAGGAACTAGAACAAATAGTATACTAAATACTATACTAAAAAATATCCCAGAGGGAACATGAGTGGATGGGAGAGAGATAACAGAGAGATATTTTTCTCTGCATAGCTTTTGCACCTCATAAATATTAAAGATATGAAAATATTTCATATTTTCAAAATTAAAGACTAAATTCAAAAACCAGCTACAGTTGTGCCCAGTCTTCCTTCAAGTTATTTTAACTCATAAAATACAATTTCCCTATTTTAGAATTTCTCTACCAGTAAATAATACTTCTTAACATACCACACAGTGCAAAGAAACGAGGTAATCAGTAAACCACTTTGTAAACAACAAAGTTCTATATAGATTTAAAAGAAAACTGTGTCTGTGTGACCAGCATTGACCAAGCCAGATCCCTGTTATGAAATATAGACCTACTACGTTAATACTTTTGTTGAAAGTCAATGTTGAAGGCTGAAAATTTGAGAATGTTACACAAATTCTAACCCATTTATTAGCTAGTTGCTTATGATGGCTCCTAAGAGTGATGTTTAGCCTTAAACACCAACAGAAACTCTCTTCATGTTTTTAAAAAATTAACTCAATATTAAAAACAAATTATGTATAAATCAAATAATACATTTAATGTACTAAGAAAGTTTGCAATCTCAAAGAACTCTACTGTATTTGCTTCCAAGGAAGAAAACCTTTATAAAATAAACAGTTATCCCCATTATCTGAGTACATCTGTACACAGTAAATGCAAATTTCCATACATTTAATTTCCCCAAAGAGAGATAAATACTCATATATCTTCTAGATGGGAATTTGACTAAGGATGATTCATTTGTCTTGCCAGTTCCTGTTGGTTATTGATATCCGCTGGGACCACTCTGTTAAATAGGGCTCTGAGGTGAAGGCTGGGCCTTGTGGGCAAAACACTGCAATTGTTGTTTGCCACAGACCTGGGAGTGAGGAAGGGTGATAGAAGCCGGAAAAGCCACACCCGTTTCACATGTCCCCGCACACGTTTTTCCTTCCTTCTTCCTTTCTACCCTTCCTTGCCATAGTTTTTTTATACAATATTCTTCAGAAAAAGAATTATGTGATAGAATGATTTATGCAATCTCTTATCAGGAAAGAAAGAGGCGTGCCCCTCCCTACAGTTCCCTAGCAGGAGGAAAGGATGAATGAATGAAAGAAAACTTGTCTGGTTGAGCTGGTTAAATGTTTTCAGCACTGGTTATGAAACTGAAATGTGAAAGGGTAGGAAAAATAACACTAGTTAATAAATGTTAATATTACTAGACCGTCGTTACATGTAATCTAATCAGGGAAGCTTGAGACCTGTCCAAACAGCAGCTCATTTCATTTATTTATTTATTTATATTTCAGATTAATGTGAGAGTACAATTAGGTTACAATGTTTGTACTTGTTAGGTAGAGTCCCTGTCATAGTTGTATCCCACATCCAGGAGCAGCAGCTCATTTTAAACATCAGATTCTATAGAAGTTGAATGATCCCTGGCTGCAGATTTTTGTTCTAGGAGCTACAATATATGCCAACAGTCTCTGGGACTCAAAATGAGTTTTCAGTACAACTAAACATAAGCATGAGACATTTTGCAAAATCCAGAACAGCAATAGAAGTAGTAAGTGTTCAACTGTTAAAGGTGACATATCAGAACTGAAATACTTCAAAACCCAGTAGAGTCAGCCCCAGCTTTTTTTTCTTTTTCTTTTTCTTTTTCTTTCATAAATTTTGAAAGAGAATTTTTCTCTCTCTGTTGCCTGGGCTAGAGTGCAGAGTCATCATCATAGTTCACTGCAACCTTAAACTCCCATGCTCAAGTGATCCCCTCCCACTTTGGTCTCCTGAAGTGCTGGATTACAGGTGTGAGTCCCTGCACATGACCTCAGGCCCAGCTCAGGAGGGTACCAGTATAAACAGTTTTTGGAGAATGGACA